>OY740766.1:71284726-71339726 GCA_963513935.1 Aphrophora alni
GAGAGGAGAGAGAGGAGAGAGAGAGAGAGAGAGAGAGAGAGAGAGAGAGAGAGAGAGAGAGAGAGAGAGAGAGAGAGAGAGAGAGAGAGAGAGAGAGAGAGAGAGAGGAGAGAGAGAGAGAGAGAGTCTAAAAACTCTAATAAATCTTATGGTAAATGTATGATTTTAGAGGATTTTTGATTAGGCAATAAATACATTCATTAATCAAAGCATCTTTTTTTATATTTCGGTAAACAGTGTGGACGACAATACTAACATAAGATTATGTCTTGTAATGGTAAGGTAAAGAAGTGGATTTATTTATATTTGACTTATTATAGAAACAAGGAAAACCATTTGTCTATATTGTTGTGACACGATAGTCCATAAATGACTTCTATTTTCACTATTTGATTTTAATGTTTTTTAATTTTGTAGAGTGTTGATTGAAAAAACATTAAATAAAAATAATACAAGTACAAACATTTTGTGCCTATTAATGAGAATTTACACATTGTGAAAGAATCAAATTGATATTAAATTTATTACTTGCTCTCTATGTGTCACGAGCACTTATAAACTTATTGTTTAAGGAACTTTTTTATATTCAAATAGGATATAAAGTAATAATAATTTTCCAACAGTAATTTGAGTAGGATATAACTGAATAAAGCAAAAGTTTTCTTATAATGAAAAAAGTTTTTCCTCTTCATAATAACGGGAGATTTACCTTCTGGTTCTTTGTATAATATCTAAATATTAAAAACAATAAAGGTATTTTAATATTATTGTAGCTTTAAATCCAAGAAGATTAAGCACTTCAAAGAGTCGCTATAGTTTCCTTTCTCCCAGAACAATAAGTATTTGCAATAAAACTACAATGTTAGATAAGATGGCGGAATTGTCGTCACGATCAATATAGATGTAGGCTATTATTACGTTTTCACATTTTAAATTACATATTTATAGATAGAAACTAATATTAAAGGATGCTTTATTCTCAGGTTTATTCAGATTTAGCTTTTCTATATGTACGTATTTTTAATTACGGCTACCTCGTGTCTGTAATGATTTTTCGTAATATTCTCTCAGGTCTGAAACATGGGCTTCTTAGTAGTTCCAGTGTAAACTTAAATAATATTTGTTGGAATTATTTGGCCACCGTGCGCTACGTCATAGAGCCTCCAAACACTTTTCTCATGACACAAGCTTGGCTCAATGAAATTATTTTTTTAAATTATGGCTGCCAAAGTACATTTTTGGAAATTGTACTCCTGAACGTATTTCTACGGTTATTTATTTATTAATAAAAAAAAAAAAAAAAAAAAAAAAAAAAGCTGCTTAAGGTTGTAACTTTTCATGTTTTCATAATATGTGATCGAATTAGGCATACCTAATATTAAACGATTTTGACTTTTAACTAAGGCGCTCTAGGCAATCAGCACTTTACTCAATATTTTTAAACAATAGTGACTAATACGTGACGTTGAGAATATTATGGAGTCCAATTGAAATATTACATTGAAATTTTGAAAAATATTATATATTTTATGTTTATTCTATGCTTTAAGATAACTTTAATTGTGAATTATATTAGTAATTCCAAATTTTAACTACATATTGTTTATTTATATGATAACGTCCAAGGGTCAAAACACAAAAATTTTCCTGACACTGAATAAAAATGCTGGGATTATCGTCATACGTAACTTAACTTTGATTTGTTGTGGTTAATTGTTACCTTAATTAAATGGTATTATTAAAAAAAAAAAAAAAATTAACGATAATATTTTAATTTCTTACTGTTTTCCCTCCAAATAAATTGTTTAGTTTCCAGTATCTTTTTACTGCATAAATAGTTGTTGTTATGACAAATATTAAGTTAAGATGATAATATTTTATGAGCTTATTACCAGACTTTAGATACAATTACATAGAAGATTTAAATAACATTGGTTCACTTGTTGGTACTCAATTTACAATTAAATAATTATCAATTTGAGATAGAAATCTAGCTGTCAGACACTTTCTACAATTAAATTGTTTAATCTATGGGTAGGGGCCTACTGTAAAACGAGAGAACACAACACCGTGAGAGAATAGAAACAATTTTTAGTTTGTTGTCCAAATTATTTTAGTACAAAATCGTAATTGCTCAACATGATTATACATTATAATACAAGCAGATGTAATATTCTAAACTATATAAACTATATACTATATTATATAAACTAATATACTATGAATGTAATGCCTAAAAGTTGTTCTCTTGGGTCTTGTTTCTATTCTATATAAGTTGAGATTTTATTAATTCTATACATTTAGGCTGGGACCACTTCAGTGTTGTGTTATGTTAGTAATTTCTTGTTATTTTTATATTTCCAGTATAAAAAGTATCATAAAGATTTTGTGAAATATCAAATATTCATGAAGAGTCGGTTGCCCCAATGAAAAATCCCTGTCCTATTATTATACCCTTAATGATGGAAGGATGTGCCATTAATATATATATATATATATATATATATATATATATATATATATATATATATCATCTGATAGAAACTACATCTTAAATATTTTAAATATAATCGTTCAATTTCCTTTAAATTTGAGTCATTTACAAAATAAGCTATAAATTTCTTAATTTTATTAAATAAATGTTACCATACAAAAAATAAAATATTGAACTGTACTACCAACAGCAAAAATGACAATAGTTAACCAAAACAAAATTAAATGAAAAATTACACATATAAACTAACACTATAATAATTTAAAAAATAAATCCTATTGTAAAATTCACTGTTCAAAAGTTTAGTTTTGCAATAAACAATCACGGGACATAAGCAAAATCACACTATTTACAGCAATATCATGAAGTGATTTTTATCTTTGCTTCTGTCTACCGTTGTGACTTTTGAGCATACATGACACTTTCTTTGCCTTTGATAGACTCCTTCAGGTCCTGAAATTGTCTCAATAAAATATTTTTAGCTCAGTCATCCAACTACATATGATCCGCAGTTTATAGATAGAATAGAAATATATTAGGATAGAATCAAATCTTCACACAGTTGTAAAATAAAGTCTGATGTTGATGTTTTCTTGCAAAGTTTTTTATTGTACAAAATTGTAGCAATCATCACGGAAATAAAAATTATATGTATAGTAGGTCTACGTATGCGCCAGCATTGACCGCTCGGTATTCAAATGGTCCATAAGATCTACATTAATGTTGTTTTAATAATAATCTATAACCGAGACGGGTTATTGGTTCCATTGTTTCTCTTGTTTCTGACCGAGCCCATAAAAGCTGTGCGTTTTATTAAAAACATGAATACATCACAATTAATCTCTCTATCGTTGAATCAGGACTTTCATACACAGGTAAACATGAAAAGGTTTTTTTTTCAAATTTTCGGCAACATATGGGTTTGAAATCTAATTATCTTTTTCGTTAGGGTAACTAATAGGCCAGTCGTTAGCTTTTTCAACTCTGATGTTAATCCGAAACTTGTGTACTTTCTGTCTCTGATAAGAGGATAAGTTTCATTGCGAATTTATTTGTCTTGTTTGGAATATAAACTTTTAAGGAGACTCTTCCTCGATAAGTACACATTCCTTCGCCAACTGTCAAAGTGTTATTGGGAATATAAGAAGGGTTAATTTGTCTAGTAAGTAATCAATCAATGAGTTAAACTTGAAAAGTGAATTAAATCCTGGCTCTCATTTTTATTTCATTTTAGTTTTACTATTTAAATGAAAATTTGATAAAATAATTAAACATTGATCCTTCGACGTAATATTCTGGCAGAAATTGGGTAAAATTACAGTATTTTTGGACAAGTGATCAATGTTTTTTAGCCGAGTTAAAATAGTCATGATCATTATGGTTGCTAGGAAATTATGTATTTCTTGTAGTGTAACAAACGATTCATAAGCGAAAGCTAGTTTGTACGGCATAATTTAGTCCCATCATTTGAGACACCAAATCATCATCAATAAAATTACAAAAGTAGTGTTTCATTTTAGGATGATCATCTAGTCGATACCAAACAGCAAATACAGGCTAGACTAACACTTCAAAAGTGAAGATTTTAAACGTAAATTTCTGTAGCTTATTAGATTATTGTAGCTTGTACCTGTCTTTGAAATATATTTATCTACTTTAAAATTGTATTTATCGTAAAAATAACGCTAACATTTTACTTAGATAAGTATACCATTTTAACAATAATTTATAACCTATTAAACCTTATTGAATATATTATAGGTTAAGTACAGTAATGTTTCCGTCAAAAAATGTAAATTTTAACCTTGCGGATAACCGGTTTCGACAGTTAAACCGTCATCGTCAGATTCATAACATTGTGAAGTGTTTCAGCCATATGAAGCGTTGTCCTATCAAAACTGGTAATTTTTATTGTGTACTCACAATACTTGAAAAAAACACTAATTAAAATAAAAAAATGGTAACACATATTCTTGTTAAAATCGTTTCACTTGATAAAACAGTTCAAACAATGACACATAGACACAATAAATATAAACATAACATACGTTTATGCATAATCTTTGTAACAATTACCGCCCACTAATACTGAAGGTGGTGGGCAACAATCATTTAAAGATTTATGAATACATAATCGTATCGTGTGGTTATATTTATTACGTCATTGTTTAACCAGTGTCAAGAAGAGTTTTTTCTGTGTTAACGATTTTTAATTTTTGATTCTAATGCGTGTCTTTTCAAGTATTTGAGTACTCGACTGAGTATTGCAAGCTGGACGACTTCACAATGTTTTGGATCTGACGATAGCGGTTTAACTGTCGAAACCTTTTATCAACAAGGATAAAACTTGGATTGTCTGACGGAGCTAA
The DNA here is from genome assembly GCA_963513935.1 of Aphrophora alni. Classification (NCBI taxonomy): domain Eukaryota; kingdom Metazoa; phylum Arthropoda; class Insecta; order Hemiptera; family Aphrophoridae; genus Aphrophora; species Aphrophora alni. The sequence continues at coordinate 71,289,590 of OY740766.1, forward strand.
CTAACCTACAGTATATTCATTGAATACACAATCCTGGAGGCTATACCAAACATTATGTTTAAGTTAAATAACTATCTCTAGTATTTAGTTTGAAATAGACCTAACTGACACATCGAAATCAAATATAGGATCTTCGACTAAATCATCATTACCATCTGATTCACTACTACTAGAATATGAATTTCTTAGTTCACTATCACATAGTAAATCCACCTTGCGACGAACAAACACAATAACTTAAAGATCACAAGTGTCAAAGCAAATCCGTTCTAACCAATAACGACGTGCGATATAGACCTTTAACTTATTGCGATAGTTAGACGATTTCTAACGGATGAAATATGAACTAAACAAAATGAACCAAACATCGTACGAGTACTACATTATCAATAACGCGCCGATAAAGTTGACCTTCATACTAGTGCGACGAACGCAGTTTTGCTTACACATCATACTATCATACTAATAAGACATCAGCATGTAAAGTGCTTTGAGACCCAATGAATTTTGTAGCAATAATGCCCGCCTGTCTTATCTGTAATCCTTGACGTTCTCCACAGCCCAATGTGTTAATATATTTTAATAAAATTTAGTGCTTGAAGATATATTGGCTGCACCTTCCGACAGTTTTAATTTTTATGACCACAGACAATAGAAAATATTGTTTATTGTTTGTGGTATGACTAAAACACAATGTTTGGCTATATATTCTCAAAATTGGTAATAGTTTTGATAAAATTGTATGTAAGTATACTCCTTACTGAATCAAACGCAACATATTGATCGCCATTTCCTACAAAAATTCCGGTTCGAGAGTTATTGTTAAAAAAGGTAAAACTTAATGGTTGACATTGTCGTAAAAACTGGAATATCTCAAAATTACTGTAACTGATTTCATTAAATATGAATAATAATAACTTTGACCGTTGGAATAAAACATTTTTTGAGAATTTAAAAAAATACCAAAATCAATAATAAAATTAATGTTTACGGTTTAAACTGTTAAGTATGTAGGCTAGTTGTCATTGACTGATGAAAATAATCTTATGAAAGTAGTGAAATAGAAAAACCTTAATAGATTGTTTTATTATTTACTTCTACATTTTATATACGCACTAACTGAATAAGTTTGCAACATTTTAATATTCAACTATGTACATTAATTTAAAGTTGTTGCAAAACATATAATTAAAAGTATTTATAAAATAATCTAATTATACGTAATATAACAATTTCATATCTCTAATTTAGAGTCAAAAAGTGATGACCATTGCGGTTCGTTAGAAACCTTATATTAACATTAGGCCTATATACACCATTCTAATGTACTAGGATTTATAAAAAATCAATAACAGTGTTCAACAAGAGGAAACTATTTTCCCTTTCTTTTATAATTTGATAAGATAGCTGAAACGACAGTGTCAACACCGAGTCTTCTTTTAGGAAAGCTGTGATATTGAAGATAGTATAGAAAGTATTGTAGTGTTTTCTACAAATAGCCTACCTAGATGAAACATTTTAACTTGAGCGTTGAAAAGAAAAAAATGTCTCTGATGTAAATATTGGAATATTGAATATTTCCCAAACTAAGAGGAGGACTCTCGTAAAAGACCTTGGATTCGACGAGGCTTAAATATCGATTGCAGTCAACATAGATTTAGCTTACTTTAAAGCATTTTTGCATGGTCTTAAGTTTTAGAGGTTTTTACCCCCAGGTCTTCATGGGTTTCGTACTGAGTTTAGAGAGAATCTGGAAGAATGTTTTGTGAGGTCGTAAATAAAATATATACATTTCACATCAGAGCCATTTTGGAACTCATTACAGAAAGGATAGTATGATTTCGTAAACCCACAAACTTCTATATTCTTACAGTTCAAGAATTATAACAACTTCCAAATATATATATTGCGTCTTACAAAAGTAATTTAAAATTTTTAATGTTTGTGGTTTCGTTATTTGCTGTCAAAATTTCTGAGACAACTAATTATTGTAACCATGTATCCAGATATAATTGGGAGTTATTAAAACAACAGCTGTTATTGTTATTTCCATTAATTTTTGCCATAACAATGATTTTTCTCATAGTTAAGTGTTACCAAAACTGGAATCTTGTAGGTAACATTGTTGTAGTTTACAATGCATTGCAGTCGCGTATAATATGCTTGTTAGTAAGTTTTAAACCGCCAGGTCCGTTGAAAACGTCAAGAGGTTAAGAAGACCTTCAATTGTAAGTGATGAAATCGCTCTTGCTGAACTCTTTAATAGAAAGAAAAAGTTTTGTCAAATAACAAGTAATACCGAGAATCTAGAGTCAAGAAAATTTCGCCAATTTTCCAGGAAGGGAATGACGGCGATTTTGAACATCATAATAGTTTAACAAGACAGAATTTTTATTTTTTTTTTTTTTGGAAGGAAAAATGGAAAAATCTTTATGACTTTGTCCGGGGACTGAAGGTGGTGGGCGGCCTCCCTACCCCGGTAAAACCAAACCTTCCATCCTCTTCTTCCTTCTCTGCGGGATCATCTTGCGACATTACTTCGCAGAGAAGAATTAAATACCACACAGGGTCATCCACCGTCCCATCGACCGGTTGGTCGAACACCGAAACTGGAGCTCTATCTCAGCTCACCTTAGCTTATATCCTCGTTTGCCCATAATTCTAAGAATGAACCTCTCTACTGCCTTCCATTTTTCCTCATCCTCTATCATAATTTCTGTCATGTTATTCGGGGAAATAGGTGAACAAAGCTGTGTTGAAAGCTCTTCCCTTTCCTGACTCCCCCCGCTGCAGTAAAAGATCGCATGTTCTGCCGTGTCTTCTTCCGCTCCGCAATCAAGACAGCTGGGATCTTCTGATCTTCTAAATCTATGTAGGTATGCCCGGAAGCTTCCATGCCCTGTTAATGCTTGAGTTAAGAAAAAGCTCGTTTCGCCATGTCCTCTGTTCATCCATTTTTTTATATTAGGGATCAGCCTGTAAGTCCAGCGACCAGAATCCTCATTGTCCCATCTTTCCTGCCACCTCCTAAGCAATCTGTCTCTTGCACCTCTTTTTATTTGAGACCCTGTTCTTTCTCCATAGAATTAGACTTATTTATTTATTTATTTAAAATCTCGTATAATTCCAAAGGAATTCAAGTACTTTATTTTGTTCTATGTTAAAGAAACAAAAAATAATAGTAAAGTCAAATTTTAACCTACTTTTGCATGACCAGGTATATTGATTTACAAAATGTCTTAAAAATCAAGAGCAATGAAAACAATAACTACCCCACAGAGTAAAAATAACATTTCATACTCGGTATGAATTTTCTAAAAAAGGCTTTTTGCTTCTTAACAGTGTTTGGTTGAGACCGGCTGCGTATATGGAAACCAAAAAATAACATTATACTTGTAACATGTAATTATTTATGGTATGACCAATGAGTATTACACAGGTTTTTAAACTATTTAACACCTGTTTCGTATCAAAGTAATATATATGTATTTATATTGTAAAATTAGGAACAATTTAGTTTTCCTAAATTACTATCCTTAAGAACAAAGAGCAACGCATAAATCAATTTAATGACATATTTTATTTTCAACTGTAAAAAGTGAACTTTTTTTTTTTTTTTTTTTTTTTTTTTTTTTTTTTTTTTTAACCCGAAAACAATTTTCTTAAATCATACCGTGCGCCTTTTAGGGAAAGTTTCATTTTATGTTGTGATGTGGTCTCTGAGTTAAAGGAAAATTGTCGGCGATGAAATACCGTGAACTAAATTATTGTTACTTTGTTGTACTATCACAATTTATGTGGAATAAAATTCAATACATTACTAATTTATTATTTCATTTCATTTTAAAATTCATATATTTATATTTAATTAATTGTTATATATTTAAAGGAAATAAGTTTCTCTCTAAATCTGTTATAATTTATTTCTTTAAAAACTCAACACTTCCCCGGTTTGTTGTTGTAGAGCACTTCTCTTTAATTCTTGAGTAGTCAACTTCCTCTTATTTATTTTAAAGACCGTATAATTGGTTGTTCTTTAGTTAGTACTTGAAAACCTCTCCAGTTTCTTTGTTCATGTTGGTGATTAATCTTTCAATGACGATCCTTTGTTCGTTTAAGATACAATTTGAGGGAGTTTTCATAGAAATAAGAATTTAAATTGTTACTAAATAAGTTTAATAATTATATTCCTAAAACTTTTAGAAGAAAGTGATAAAACTTTTTAAATATAATATATAGTTTAATTGAAGATGTTTATAGTTTTCATGAATTCTTCGACGTTTTCAAAGATATTTAGGATTTAATGTTCGTTTGATGAACTCAGCAACAACGATAAATTGCACTTAAGGAAAACTGCAGAGAAAGTAAATTACATTGCACGGATTCGTATAATTTATTCAGTATATGGAATATTTGACTTTAAAGTTCACACTGAACAACCTAAACGTAACATGAATATTACTTTTTGTTTTGGTAGAGACATATTTTGTAAGTCCTATGAAATGAAATTAACTAGTTATGTGATTGATCCAAGGTAAATCAATCCCCTAAAATGTATAAAGAAATGACAATATTATAATTTTTTTTAATACTAATTATTTTACGTCAAGGCTTTACATATTACTTTTGTAGTAAAGACGAATTTAATTGAAGTAATTCAGTTAACGTACGACGCAGTATAAATAATATTAGTGAATTAACTAACATACTGGAGACGATAGAAATCCTATCACTCGTATTAGGCCAGAACCACTACTTACTGGTATTGTTGTGTTGTGGGATTCGCACACAAATAATATTTATATTGAAAATAAAAACTTCCTCCGACTCAAAAAGTTAGGCTAAATTTAGGAAAAATCCTAAAGTAAAAAAAAAAAAAAAAAAAAAAAAAAAAAAAAAAAACCTGTTAAAAATAACTATTTGTTTGGTATATATAACTTTCGAAATATGCAATTTATGAAAATAATAATAAAAAAAGAGTATTTGTTCCCTATAAAAATCTACATGATGGAATTGGTTATAACATGTTCTATAATTTAGTTGCTATATGTGCTATATGAAGGTGAAAAAAATTGATGAAAATGGAGTTATTTTAAACCGCTCAACTGACAGGTTAACAGTTTGACAGTCTTACTATAAATGTAGACTTGTGTACTTTAATGTATTACAAAACGATATCCGAAAACCCTATCAAAATCGGTTTGATAGTTTTCGCATGAGATATTTGTTAATTAAATGTCATTATTTTTTATTTCGTCAATGTTTTGGTTAAAGTTAGCCATTTAAATGCACTGATTTTATTATATATACTTGGACCCCTTATCAAACACATAAAACTGTTATAATATGAATTATCTTTTTAAACAACTTTTTAAGCAATATTAAAAGTTCTAAGATTTTTGCCCTATAAAATAATGAGTTCTCGAAGCGTTTTTGCAAGTTTTAATGTCAAAGTACTGAAAAAAAGTTCTTGGAAAGACGTTTAACTGTAAAAAGAACGTTCAAAACTGTCGTGTTCGTAGATATCGATTGTTAAAGTCGATATGCGTTTCCTCCAAAACTAGTATGATTGAATAATAATTAAAAATAATAATAAAAATAATTTCGTAGGTTATTCCAAGAACTTTTCGTAGGCTTTTTTATAAATATTATTGCACGTGTGATTTTTGTAGGCAAATTTAATGTTTTCAGACAACATCACTCCATCAACTATATTACGTCAACAGACTTCTCAGAACATCTAAAATCATGAAATAACAGGTGAATTTATATTTGAATAAATTTATTATAAGATTTATTATGATTTTGTCCAATATTTCTCCATAGATTGTCTTAAGTTTTATGTAATTTCTGAGATAAATAAAAGGTATAGAAAATAAGCATTAATAGGTTTTCGACGAGTAGTAAAAAAAGGTACGGAAACAAATAAATAACACAAACCACTATAGCAACAGTAACAATAGCAGTTATTTTGACTATCCTAGTTTTGTTTATAGTCTTTGTGTATTTTTATGTAGTTCGTGTACTTGAAACATGTAGAATGTTAAATTATAATACAACTGTAATACATAAGTCGGGAGTTTAATTGATGGTGTATTTTCCTCGTTAACAGAGTTAAACAACTTCAGGCAATTCCGTAATCCCTTTCGCTATCAGTTAAACACTTCACAAAGAAGTTCATGTACTATTTTTTATCATTTCATCAATTTTTATGGGTCTAATATTGTATTTTGTAAATTTTTAGTTTATATAAAAAAAAAAGAAAAAAAAAGTTCATAGAGATACTGTTGTAAATGTATGTAGTTTGTTTATTACATCATTTGATGCAAAAGGCTTTTTGCGGAAACTGCATATAGAATATAACATGCCGTACATTAAAACCAATAAAAACAATTCCCTTCAAAGACATTTAACTATTTGTTATTTCCTTTAACCATAAATTGATATGAAATCACTGTACATTTATGAAAATTCGATTTGTTTATTTCTCTGAATTAGATTAAAAATTACATGATTGAATTACTAATTTGAAGCATACAATACTGAAATTAAGCACTGACAATAATATTTACTTAACGAATACAACACATAAATTTATATTACATTCAAAGTTGAGACTACTTAGTAACTCAGTACTGCGAACAAATACAAAAACAACGCAATATAACTCGCTGAAACTTGTGGCTTGCCTTTTTCAACATGTCGAATAACTGTAGTTGATAGTGAGATGTATTTTCATCGATAAAAGCTGAGTCAAAATAATATTTTACCAAACTTTAAAATTGTCCTTATCTTCCTTAGTTAATCTTATGTATTACGTCCTTCATTATTAAATATATATTTATTTAATATTAGGCTAAAACCAATATTTCTTAGGAGTTTTTTTCATTCTGTGCTAAGCATTTTCAAATATTATTAGAAAATTATCGATTAACACAAAATAGTTTACCTTCATCCTTTGTTGGGAATGTGCCCAAGTAGTTCCTGATGTGCTGGAATTTATTAGGTATATATGGGACCATGCCATCATATGCTCAGAACATTTGTGTTGCTTTGGAAAAATACAGGATAATAAACATTGTTCCTGGAATTTGGTAAATTGATAATTAGTAGCACTTTATATTATAATGGTTACGTTTATGCGCAACCTTGTTTTAAAATATAATTAATTTTTTAACTAGATATTCATATTTAAATTAAATTATAGAAAATAATACATATTTCCGACACCGCTGTGTAAATATCTTGACATAAAATCGAATGTGCTTGTAGCTTCAACCGTTGCCTCACAACGGTAGATCAAATTGTATATTACTTACAACATTATATTTTCGTATATTATAAAATAATCGTCGTTAGTGGACGACAAAAATATAATTACCAATACAATCGTATTTGGTAGAGAAATTCAAAGAGTAACGAAATGTAGTGGTTTCTAGGCAGTATTCAGCCCTTTATTAGATTTTACTTACATTACGAACCGATATTAGTTAAGCTTTCCAGTTTTTGTCTGCATTTAGTTATTGTATTTAATGGCATAAAACTAATGTTGACATTTTGCAGGCTTAAAAAAACCAGTTTATACTTGATAGATTTATTTGAAACGTCTTACACTGGACATTCAGGTCTATTTAAATATCTGGAACATTTTTTTGTTATTTTGTGTTCTCTAATATATTTGATAACTTGGAATGGATACTGTACAACATATCAGCCCATAGTAAATCAATGAGGTTTATTTTGTGGTAGAAGAATCAACATCCTTTATTGTTTTTGTATTGCGCTCGTAAACAATCATTCTATACAAATATAACTTGAAAGAAAAACAAGGATTGAGTTAGAAAAAACGTATTAGGTTCGTTTTGAACAATATGAAACATAAATTATTAACAAAGTTTGTTAGGTTAGGTTAGGTTAGGTTACAAATATATGCATATAATAAAAAAGATTCTATTTCCAAATATATATATATATATATATATATATATATATATATATATATTATGAACTAAGTAAAAATTATCTAACTTCCCAATTATCAAATTTTTTCATTTAAATAGTTGATAATTTCTATTTTAACCAATTTAAATTTTGCAAACAAGTACTTTAAAAATGTTGATAGTCGAATATAAATTTCAAAATTAATTTGGCACTACTAGTTTGGTCCTGGTATTAATTAAATGAGAAATTAGGTAGTTCGTTAAATAATCAATCCTTTAATAATGTATTGTTAGAAAAGTTCAAGATTTATTTTACAATTTTAAACGCTATACGAATCTGTAAAAATCTGATGCATGCATTTCTCTACATATAATCTAACAATTAACTTAAATGAGAACTTAGCGTGATGTCATACGAAAGATTTATTTGTATACGTTATGTAGTATATTCAAAATGTAGCTAGTTTTAAAGCTTAATTACACAATTTAAGATAACAAAGACAATATTTAATTCCGCTATAATACTTCTAAATTTTAAAAGAAATAACCTCCCAAGTCATAGTAATTTTATTTATGGTCATTAAATGTTCAAAAAGGAGGTATTTTGATTTGTTTTACAGGAATAATTTTTTTCCTATAATTTTTGGAGAAAATCGACCATAATTTTAAATAATTTTAAATACTGTTTTTGTCTTACAGTTTAGCCGTAATCAAGTTATAGTAAGTTAACAGTGATAGCTATGTAATTTATTATGTAATTTTAAAAAAACCACATATCAGATGCCTGTTATATATTAAATAAGTTATATTTGAGTCCTTAGACGCAAATTTGATTCAAATCGTTAGACCAAATTTTGAGAAAGTGGTATTATTATGTCTTTTTTCTTATGCCAGTTACCCTTACAAATCTACTGATATGGCCAGAATATTTCCACACACATATTTCACCAGAATAGTTCTACGGGTTTATAGACTGCACTGTATGTACAACAGAAAAACACCAATTCAAAAACTTTTTTGGACTTAGGAGACCTTAAACCGGATAGATCCTTAAAAACCTCGACTTCGAAATTTTTATCTAACTTTTTATATGCTATAAAATAACATTTATTATTTTTTTCATGTCTACTAAAAAATATGGCCGCATCAAATAATTTTAAATTACATTATCTCTTGTTTAAAACAATTGTAAACATTTTTGGAAACATAAAACATAAAAAAACAAGAGGAGGAAGTCGTAGGTTTTACCTAGATTGTTTGGATTTTAATTTACAGTCTCACACATAGATTATGATTTTTTTAGTGGTTTTACAGAATTATATTTTTGTATTGTTTCATATTACTTTTGTTCGACTACAAAATAAAGAATAATTATCAAGCAAAATCGAAATATTTTCTACATTTTCCGTAGACGTAGACTATATTTACAATGCTTTTGGTTAGAGTAGTAGACACAAATATTGCTAGTGTTTGAAATGAATAACAAATCGATTGTTTCAAAATACATAGATTTAATTAATTTCCAATTTAATAACTTGCTTTACAATAAACTAATTTCAGATCATTATAGCTGTGAAAATTTGCAGATATAAGATACAATTAATAATTATCAGTCAAAATCAAAATAATTTTTACACCTTTAAAAAACCCTAGTTTCATATCCTTTGTAAGAGCAGAGATCAATTAGGGTTGACTTAATATTTACCTATCACTATATTGTTGGTTAGATTAGTAGCCAAAGCTAATAATAGGGATTGTAATAGATCACGAGCAACATGTGTTCTTAAGCTGTGCAATACTCCAACTTAAAAAGTTCAAAACTACAGTACGTTATAAAATTTAGTAATAAATTTAAAAGTAGTCTGTAACAAGCTCGTTTAAAAGAAATACGTCCCCGTCCGTATCTGAGTTTATATTCATTTCAACATACATTATATGTATGAATCATTGTAGATAAACCTTTAGTGATAAACTTGGTATAGTTAAAATTTATCCTTACGACAAACAACTTATTTAAAATGTAATAAAATTATAAATATTCTTAGCAATGTTTCTGTACGAAATACCTAATTTACGGGTATTAATTACTCAAAAACAAGATTTTCATTATTGCCCCAGTTGAATTATTACTCAGTCTACTTCGAAGTGATCTCGTACTAATGGTACAGTTGTTCAGGTACATTCCAAACGAATTATAATAACTTTTTAACTCATAGGATAGAAAAACTGAATATAGTCTCGTGGCATAAATTGTGATACAAATTCTAACAATAACACCTAAACTAGCAAAATAATAACATATTTTACCAAACGATTGATAATAAAAGGCATTTAGCAATATATGGAAAAGTAAAAATGACCGGTTTCGTAGATTTCAACCGTAGTAGATAAATCAACTACACCCAATGTCAATATAAAAATATTATATTAAAAAGATGATAAATTAAGACCCTTTCTAAACATAACATCTCAATTGTATTCGCTGAGCAAATGTAACAGAAATTTCATTGTTTATAATTTTAAACGCATTGCAAAGAAGAAATAAATTTTGTCTCTATTCGATTTGTCAAAGTTGAAAGAAATTGTTATTAGCCAACAAACTGGAAATGATTAGGTATACATTAATTTCACTATCATGTCCAATACATGTATGTACCAACCTAAGCCACTCTCTTAGGCTTAGGTAAGTTTAGATTAATGTAATATATATATATCAGACTACCACCTAAAAAAATAGAATATAACAGAGATGTATATACTTTTAAACGTACCCACATATATTGTCTATGAAATCATACTGAATTTTAAAATAAAGACTTTCACTAAGCGTTAAAAATTCTATGGATTAAATACTTTATAGCTACCTAAAGTCAGTGTATGTTATTTTTTTCAATAGCTAGTTTTTCTGATAACTACATATTTTGATTAATGTAAATAACACCCAGGCAATATTTGCAAATTCAGTACTTATTTATAAACATAACTAAACGTGTGTTACAATGTAACACATTTTAATATACAAGTTAACAATATGAATATATATATATTGGAAAAAGATCTGAAAAATTTTATTTGAGATATTACGTTCAATACGATTTCATACGTGAATAGGATGTCTTTGAAGTAGTGTTATATTTCATTACAAACAATGATTCTTTATTTTAATCATTTCTCCAACAGCTATAAAAAGGACGTTTTGTTCTAAAAGTGACTCCAATATAAACTAATTTTTAGAAATTTAAATATTGTTTTAGCAACAAAATTTTAGTCCAAAAACGAGTTTATAAATATGCAAAATATACATGATAAATACACATATACTTTAATCTCTTCAACAATATACCTGTCTTGAGGTTTCCTAGAATTTACGCACTTACCCTTTAAAAAAAGAAAGATAAAAAGGTTTGAATCTATATTATTAGGCACTGTTTATTATTAGGACGCCAAATTCAGATTCGGACTATCAAGATTTTCCGAGGAATACGGTGTTGAAAATCAAACAGATCTTTAATACATGGAAAACAAAACAAAATAGGAATAGGTATACCTGGAATCAGAAAGTTTAGTAAACTACTTTATACAGAAATAACCACATTAAATGGTGAACCATATATCGCACTAGCAATGTAATTAGTAGCCTAATATGCTATTAATAACATTTAAAAAATCCCCGGCAGAAATGTGAATCTGACTTTAGAGTATCTATTTCTTGAAACGGGCTGGTGATGACTCGATAAAACCGTGGGAGGAAACCAACCTCAAATATTAAAGGAAAAATTCACTAGGTTACATTGAAGTTGAATATTTCCCTAACTGTGAAGGGCGCTCTGATGGAAAGACTTTGGTTTAGACGAGGGTCAAAATCCATGTGTATCGGTGGAGATACATCAGGATATTCAACATGAAGATGATTAATGTGTATCAGTGGAGATTCAAGCAGGATATTCAACATTATTGTGGTCAATGTGTATCAGTGGAGATACATCAGGATATTCAACATTAGGGTGGTCAATGTGTATCAGTGTAGATACATCAGGATATTCAACATTAAGCTGGTCAATGTGTATCAGTGGAAATACATCAGAATATTCAACATTATTATGGTCAATGTGTATCATTGGAGATACATCAGGATATTCAACATTAAGGTGGTCAATGTGTGTCAGTGGAAATACATCAGGATATTCAACATTAGGTTGGTCAATGTGTATCAGTGTAGATACATCAGGGTATTCAACTTTAAGGTGGTCAATGTGTATCAGTGGAGATACATCAGGATATTCAACATTAGGGTGGTCAATGTGTATCAGTGTAGATACATCAGGATATTCAACATTATTGTGGTCAATGTGTATCAGTGGAGATACATCAGGATATTCAACATTAAGGTGGTAATTTTTTATCAGTGGAGATACATCATGATATACAACATTAAGTTGGTCAATGTGTATCAGTGGAAATACATCAGGATATTCAATATTAAGGTGGTCAATGTGTATCAGTGGAGATACATCAGGATATTCAACATTAGGGTGATCAATGTTTATCAGTGGAGATACATCAAGATATTCAAAATTAGGGTAGTCAATGTGTATCAGTGGAGATACATCAGGATATTCAACATTAGGGTGATCAATGTGTATCAGTGGAGATACATCAAGATATTCAAAATTAGGGTAGTCAATGTGTATCAGTGGAGATACATCAGGATATTCAACATTAAGGTGGTCAATGTGTATCAGTGGAGATACATCAAGATATTCAAAATTAGGGTAGTCAATGTGTATCAGTGGAGATACATCAATATATTTTACATAATAGGGTAGTAAACGAGATATTGTCTATTTGTTGACACTACGTTAGTAAGAAAAAAAGAGATGGATTTAACAATATTTTGAGTTCAGAAATGTTAAAACAGTAAACCTGATGTTGGCTAACAATATGTAGGCTCACCGTCCAGAGCGAAACTACAAAAAAATTGTGTAATTATTTGAACAAGATGTCATCGGTTGTCCTTCTACTGAACCAAGACTGCAGTCGGCTGAGATTTAATTTACTTGAAGGATTATTGAAGAGCCTAAAGTTGTTAAGGGTTCTGATTCCAAGGTCTTTATAGGTTTCCTATGGTAAAATCTGGAGGCAGGTTGACTTAGGTCATAAATGAAATATATATTCCACAACAAATAAATTTTGGATTACAATCAGTTAGTAGTGCATGCTCCATTAGTTCCGACAATCAATAGATTTTTGCAATTCAAGAATTATAACATTATATTTGAGCTTTCAAATGATTATTTATCATTGTAAGTATACATTAGAAATAACGAAAGATGGAAATAATAACGATTCGCAAACAGTAAAATCTTATTTCATATTCCGTTTGAATTTACTAACAAACACTTTTTTGCATGTTAACAATGTTAGGTCGAAACGTTGTAACATTGTAGGATGACGAAATACTATTACTCGTGATAACGGAAAATAACGTTAAATATTATTATATGAATAATAAACATTAGACACATTTTAAAACTACTTACCACCTCATCAATAATATTAAAGTAATATAATGCATTAAAAATTCAACACAATACTAGGCATTTATACGAAGAAAGAGGACGAGCATTACGTGCATGGATATATGAGATTAGCAAAATTTTTAGATCTCTATAATAAACATTAACAGTTTTAATTATTGAGTCAAAGACAAAGAGTATTTTGTACATTTATAGAACACAGGAAAATAATGTATTTAGTACGCCTCATGAGATAAACAGCAGTGTATGTTGTGAGTCCGTGTCTGTGACAGGAGTAAAATGTTAGCGTTGAAATAATTTGAACTACAATTTTATTTTACATGAATTGTGTGGGCAATAATCTATACTAAGTAATTAGTACTCTAACTTTACTATGTCTTACAAGTAAACGTGTTTACCATATTTATAATTTTAAAAATTATCTTAAAGTTGGACTGAACTGAATTTAACATCAACTGATGTCAGTTGCAATTTGGATCCATTAAGCATACTTATGTGTCATTCAATGGGCTGAAACAAACAAATTAGTTCGCTGTAAGATTGTTTTACGATTACGTTTTTAAATACCACTTGTTATTATCCAGATTATATTTCCATACATATAAAAATACTATTAAAATTTAGTTAAATAATGTAAGAAATAAAATATTGTTAGTATTTTGTGTTGGATGCCCTATAGTTTTTCTTTATGAAAAAGACGAAAAAACCCATAAAATAAAGACCTCTTTTCCTACAATACTCTAATAGTGTCAGGGTCGTAAAAGAATAAGACTTGGTTATGACAAACCTGATGAAAAAGATGAGAGAGAGAGGGATTTAACCAAAGACTTCAAGAAAAACTACGTAGATCTAGTTAGCGTTCCTTCGCCATTGCCAGGTCGGTAGTCATGAAAGATGAGCCCTGAGGGATATTATTAGTACAAAGAATGATTAATACTCATTATGCATTGATTTTATTTTCGCTATTACATTTTTTTCACATGCCATATCAATACACTTCTGGTTATTAAATTGTATAAATTCATGTATATTGAATTAATTCTTATAACTTTAAAGAATTAAGTTTGTTTCTAATTATATTCAGTTATATTTTTATTACATTAAAATTAAACTTTTTCATTTTCCACATTAATTCTCTAGTACTTAACTTTCTCTTATTTATTTTAAAGACCGTATAATTGTTATTATTGGATATCCTCTCCAGTTTCTTTGTTTTCAAGTTTCAATGATTATGTTTTGTTCATTTTAGAAATAATTTGAGGAAATTTCTGGAATTATTTGTCATCACGTCAAAGGTAAAATTCCGCTTTATATATTTTTTTCTCTCAATGGAATACTTGTGATAAAAAATAAAATGTGAAATTTTTACATAATAAGTTTAATATACATTTTTAAAATGTTTGCTTATTTGTAAAATAAATTTCTAGGTACTTGGGTTGTATATTTTTACCTCCCTGCAAGGAGTTGAATTTTACTATATTTAGAGAAATTGGTCTCGTCTTTTACTCTGAAAATTTAAACGTTTAATAATCAGATTATTTTTTATGTTTAAAGGCCTTCTAGCGGGCTTTCATAATTTATTATTGAATGGAATGTTATTAGTAGAAGGAAAATTATGTTAAATTTTATTTAGGAAACATAAATAAAATAATATTCGTCATGAAATGGCAGTTGTCTAAGAATTATTCAATAACACATTTTATTATAAATTTAATTTTTGATTATTTTTCTCATATTAGGGAATTAAAACTATAATTCATGACAAATAGTACATTGTATTAGTTATTCAAACCTTTAGAAGAAACAACTTATTATCTTTTCTTTGGTGTTTATAAATAGCGGCAACAATAAAATATCTGTGATAAATTAAGCATAAATCTATCTTTTTTATTAATTAAAAAATTTCGGTATTGCATAATTTATTCAGTTTATGCAACATTTGACTTTAAAGTTAACGCAAATCAACCTAAATGCAATACGTGTACGATGTCGTTTTGATGACATATTATTTCTTACGTCTTAAGAAATGACATTGACTAATTATTTAAACAAAACCAAGGTAAATCAATCTTCTAAAATATAACAAAAATCAACACTATTGAGAACACAATTTTTATTTTTTACCGTAAAAACACTTTGTAAATAAATTTTGTAGTAACTTCCTCGTTGAATATATAATTTTGGAATTCAGTTAAAGCACAACGAAGAATAAATAATATATCTAAAAAATGGAAAGAAAAATGCAAATGAATCAGATTATATAGATCTAGCAAACATCTTTCTCTGGGAGATAGGCTTGGTAGAGGCGGGACTGTAACATTACAATCTTTATAAAATTTCATCACATTGCCATTCGCGAGAAATATTTTTAGATAGCTGCTTCCATTGTATATTCTAAACAGGAATTGCTGAATGGAAATGGATTTGTTAGCATTAACACTGTATTTTACTATTGTCAAATCAATACATCACTCCAAATACCACTATCACTTATTAAAAGATTTATTCTCTACAATCAAGTAAACTAATATCGATAATAAAGAAACTAAATATATAAAAATTGTTTTATATCAAGATTTATGTTGTTGTGCTTCTTACAATTAATTGTTTCTGAATGCGTTGTAGGCAGTAATACTTATTGGATATACTAGATGATACAGAAAAACCTATATCATATTAATTTAACGGTAAACATTTATTATGCAGGCAAATTTTATAAAACTCAATTACTTATTAAAAATCTTTATATTGTTAGTTAAATTCGGTAGAAACTTTTGAATAAAATGTTTTTATTGTGAAAAGCTATCGATTTATGAACTAATTGGGTGCTACCAATAGAGACTTTCAAAAGAGTTTGGTGTTCAGAACTTTCCAAACAGGCTAAGAATTTTATTCAAACCTCAAATAAACGACATCAGTTTCCTGATTTTTATCTTATGTATTTTAAAAGAATAAATATGCAGATTGACCACATTCCACACCACATCACTCGAGAAATAAACAATATTGAAACAATATATCAGGACACTTCTCAGAACATCTGAAATATAAAAAAGCGACTAATGAAGTAATGAAGTAATACAAGAGGACATATCAAACATTTATTTTATATGTATCATTTTTTAATTTCCCAAAATTTCTGGATAAATTAATTTTTTTAAATTCTTAAATAGTTACATGTTTACTATTGTACAAAAAATGGTAAAGATTTTCCACCAATACCACCAGTACAAATGTAAGGAAAAAAATAAATAACACCATTCCAACAGCAACGATAACATTTATGTTGAAAGTTATTTTAAACTTGTCTGAGATTTTATATAAATTTCATACAGTTCTATGTAATTGGCAAACTTGATACCATGAATGGTGTTAAAATAAAATTGTAAATATTTTTCTAGCTCACCCTGTAATATCCAATTATATTACATTGTTTAATAATAAGAAACGTAAGGAATGTAATTCGTAGTGGATATTCCATGGCGAGTTTGTATTCTTGGTAAAGAATACTTGGCGAGTTGGTAAACCACCTCAGGCAAGTCCGTAATCCCTTTTATCTTTAGTTAAGCGTTTCACAAAGAAGCCTATGCAGTATTTTCTTGTGTTTCAACATTTATAAAGTTGTTGACTTGGTAATACAACTACTCTGGTCTTGAGCCTGTCGATTCAGTCATCTTCTCAAACTCGTTCACAAACTATATATGGTGATTTGTAATATACAGTATAAGGTTGGTGTATATACTGTTAGTTTTGGGTTTCTAAAAAGTAAATAACAATAGCAACCATTTTCAGATTTATATATAGTATAACGATCTCAAACGATCAACGATTGATAAATAATTAATTAATGCCTAATATCAAATATTAGAATAATAATAATCGATAAAAAAAGTTAATATTAATAAATAATTGTAAGAATAAGTAAATTGGGACAAAACACATGTTAACAAGCAAACAATACCGACATAGCAGCTGCAAAGTTAAGTTTGGAAGATAACGGTACTAATTGACGAACGTGACAAAGACAAGGAAAAGAAAACATTCTGTTTTCTTTGCGGGAAGAAAGTTCGCCGACATAAATAAAAAAAAGGCACAAACATAACGGAGTTTTGCTACTCAAGGCAGCTACATGTCATAAACAGGGAACCAAGAAAAAATGAGAAAGTAAATACCTAACGGTATCTCCGAGGGGCGAAGTCAACGCACGTAAAAAAAAGTAACGTTTTTAGAAAGTTTGGATGTCCAATCAGAAGAGACCTGAGTTTCAAAAAAATGAGATATTGATCAATAGGCGAGTAAGACGCTGAACTTGGAAATCGGGAGAGGTAAAATCCAACGGGAAGAAGCGGCAGTCTAAAACTGGGGGTGAGAGTGTGTAGGTCTTGGCTTACAGCTGGGAATCAGAGTATGAGAGTAAGGAGGTGTTAAGAGTTAAACTGAGAACCTGAGGGTTTAATTCAAAGTCGTCGAATAACTTAAAGGCAGAGTCGCCACAAAATTTAGTAGTTTTTGTAGTTTTTTAGTAATCATAATTAAAGTCAAGGAGTATTAAAGTTATAAAGGAAGAGGAGAGAATCATCGCGTCGAAATTAATAGTTAGTTTGAGAACGAGTAAGGAGACCAAACAGAGTTTAGCGGACGTAACACCAGAGATTCACCATCCGTCAATGAACCAGGAATTGCAACATCCGATCTCCCAGGATAAGGATACATGTGTTTAGTTCGTCGTTAGTGATTGTGTTTGTGTACAAGTGCCAAAAAAGAGGACGAGGCGTAACTGTTGATAAGTACCAAAATTTATAATTAATAATCATTAGAATCTAGTATTTCACTTTGATGAGTCATAAAAGTTCCCATGCCCGAGATTAAGAGTCAAGTTTTTATAATTTAAATTAAAAGAAAGTAATTGAGCTAGCCGGCAAAATATAAAAGTAATTTGAAAATAATATAATTAAATTAAAGAAAATTGTTTGTAATAGATTTGCTATAAAATTAATAAGAACATTAAGACAAAATCTGTAGAGACATTCGTAGAGTTTTTTTTATGTAAATTAAATAATAAATTAAGATTTTAAAATTGTCAACTATTAAATATTGTGCATTAGCATAAATTAGTTTTAAAGAATGAAAGTGTGAGAGAATGAAGTAGTCTTAAGATTGAAATGAATAATTAATTGAATTGATTCTTGTTATATAAATAATTATCTGATAATAAATCCAGAAGATGGTTAAAAGGTAGAAAATTGTTTTGTGGAATTAATTTAATTCAACCATCCTAGTTTTGCTAAGATTTCGATAGAAATCTAATAAAATTAATTGCCAGAAATTTATTAGCGCAAATTAAGTGTGGCTAAATTAGACTAAATAAAAGGTAAATAAATAAATAAATTATATATAACAAACTTCTTTTTGTTATAATATATAAATCAGAAAATGGTTTAAAATAAACCATTTATATATATATAAATCAGAAAATATATTACATTCTATGGTTATATTACAATATAAACATATTTTTACTTAAATAATATATTATAACTTTAAATCAATATAAATAATTGAAAATAAATATACGTCGTAAACTTATATTCTTTATAAAATGGTCTCTCTTTAATCATATGTGGTCTCTCTTTAATCAAATGTGGTACCATATTTGGGTTCTTATTTAAAAGTATTTAAATTAGCATTGGTTAAATTTTCTGTTTAAATTGCATTATAAAGCATAACTATAGAATTTGGAAGCTATGCGTTGTTAAAACTACATGTTGAACGTAGCTAACAGTACATTAAAACAAATCTTAATGCTATTTGTTATTCCATTTAAAGACAAACGAGGCTGAAATGTCGCTACGATAATGGATAATGTGTTTCTTAACTGATTAATTTATGCAAATTTTGTTTGTTTATATATGTCAATGAGAACTAGACTATTCAAGATTGAATGAATACATTAAATCAAAATACGTCCAACTTAAATTTAATAGTACGTACAAATTTACAGTAATATCGCGTTTTTAAAGATTAAGACTAGAATAAATCTTTAAAAATAAACTAAATCGGAATCATAACTATTGATAACATTATATAAAATATTACGGAATAATATATATATATATATATATATATATATATATTTAATCCTGTTTATTTTTTGTTTATTTTCAGTGCCTCTGAGGGACTAGGTATACATTGAGGAATAAATATCAAGTTTAAACAATAAACCATACAGCATTAGGAAAAGGAAACGAATTAACAGCATAAAAAGTATCCTTTCCTACGTTTGTAAGACTTCCTTTATTTGTCTACAATATATGTTTAAATTAGTTTCACTCTTCGATAACAGTATTTAAAAGATTAAAGATACCACCATGGTACTTCATGTAAATGAAGAATATGAAACTGCTTTACTCGATTTAGAAATTATTCAAATATTAATTAATCTGTTAAATAAACTCGTGAAGGCAATAAAATGTCAAATTGTCCTGAACTGTTTTAAATAAACTTGTATATGTTATCGTATAGAGTGTGGTGGTTTGAATGTTTTACACTTAAAATTAAGATAGGTCGAATGATAATTCATTTTAAAGGTCTCTGTTCATTGATCATTTTGGTTAAAAAGTTTTAACTTATCTTACTTCGTATGTACAGAGTGTTCTAAAACGTCAAAAAAGTACTGTATTAAAATTGGTTTTAATGTAACACATAATATAGCCTACATCAACCAATTTTGTTTTTTAGATTTATGAGATGATATTCTTTCCAAAAATGTGCTTAAGTTGCGAATTATTAAACAATTTTAAAATTTTAAAAATACATACAATATTGGGAAAAACAGATTAAAACTCAAAAACTCCAAATAATAACGTTAGTCGTGAAGCATATCATTGAAAAGGTCTTTCAAAAACAATTTTTGGTATTTATTGTTTCCGTAGTAGTTTGTAGTTTTATCTCTAACCGTTTCAAAATGGCGCCTGGGAAACTTATTTTCCAACACTCTGGGTGGGGTGGTAGGAGGGGGGGGGGTGACACCAGTCTTTCCTATTCACATTAAGCTTACTCAAATAATTGAGAAATAAAAATAAGCATTGCATTATTAATTTGTAAGTGATTTTAAATTTTCCAAATACGATTAAAAATTATTTAGTAGCTTCCTTATTTTTAAAAAAGATACAAATTTTTGTATAGAACTATTAATTAGATTACCTATTGATCAATAGTGATTACTTAAAGATCACATTGTATAGTAATAGACAGATTAGGTAGATGTTGGGAAAACAAATACGGCAAGCCTGACAAATACAGTTAGTTGAAACATAATTGAACTAAAAGTTCGTTCTAGTAACAACGCTTGTAGCACATACAAGTCCATCATCATAAAAATATTTTTATTGTTAATAATGGATCTTTAAATTCGTGGTATCAGGTTAATTAGCTAATCAAAACTAGCTGTATGGAAGTATGCATATATTCTATTAACATGTTTTGATAAATTATGTAAACATAAGTTATTACAGACTTTAACGTCACAGTATAATTAACATTGTTTTTTTATACTAATCACTATGTTAGCGTTTGAGGTAATAATGTTTTCAACCTCGTTTTACATAGAGTTTTTCAAATATTTGTAACATGTATGAATTAAAAATGTTATTTATGGCAAACGTAAACTTTTATCGACCTGATTGTGTAGAAATTTTCATCATGTCAAAAATGTTTGCAGATTTCACGGTTGCTTAATTGTTTTTTAATATCGTAGAGGAAGTGAAATATCGTGATAACATTAGGCAGTGAATAAATCTGGTAGCTAAAATTTTGTTTTCCGATTGCTTGATGAGCTAATTATTTGTCTGTAGTTCCACCATTGCAACAATTTAGAGTTAAGTGTTTAATAAATTACCTGTTGTCTAAATATACAGAGTCATCGTAAAGTATGGAATCGAATATAAAAAAATCTTTAAAAATAGCTGAACATAAAATTTGGTTTTCTGTATATTCTTATATCACAATATTTATTTTCAGTTTTGATATTTTTAAATTTTGGCGGACATTTTGGATCCGCTATCTAGAAATTAAGTTTGTTAATAAATAGGAATATGACAGATATTTTTACATTTTTTTATGAATTCTGAGTTCAAGTTGGGATCCGTTTTTTTAAAATCTAATTTCCTTTGAAGTTATTAACTAACTAGAGAACAGTTTTTTAATGATCTACAATATTAGGATACCTATATAAATTAACTCTATTACTGATAAGACTATTTCTACAGTAGTTGGTGAATTTTATAACCGTTTACGTCCGTGCCAAATAGCTCTAGGGCAACAATTTGAACATCTTAGAAAATACAAGTACAAGACTACAGCATGTTAGTGTTTAAAGGCAAGTAATCAACTCATTGGTCTACCTGAAAATTAAGATGTTGAATATACTATAGTTGTATTAGTTGATAACTTTCCAAGGAAATGAGATATAAGAAACAGATTCCACAATTGACACCACAAAAAAAAAAACGATGTAAAGACATATGTCGTGTGATATTATTTTGATTGAAGAAATTAAACTAATTTCAAGATGGCGGATCTAAGATTGTTGCCAAAATGTATAACTATCAAAACTGTTAATATTGTCAATATTTAAAAAGTCAATGTTGTATAAACATATACCCAAAACGAACTTTTATGTTCAGCTGTTTTAAAGATTTTTATAAATTCCATACTTTATGATCACTCTGTATAAATATAAATATAAATATATATATATATATATATATATATATATATATATATATATATATATATGTCTGCTAAAAGTTCTCGCGTAAATTGATTTTAGAGGTTAATATTATTTTTATTTAAATTTAAATATCCAGAATATTTTAAAATTAGAGTGTTTAAAGGTAAATTATATTGAACATTATATACTAGCCCTTTTAATATAACCAGAGTTGTCGTATTATATTAATGTAATGCAGACACATGATTTTACAGAGTTGCGGATATTACAAAACATAAACATACTTCACATATGACCTATTTATTTCATTACATTACCTGCATAACACGTAGAACATAATACATTATGTAACTGCATGACTAGCCCTAGAATCTATATCGCACTCTAGGGAACTGA
The DNA here is from genome assembly GCA_963513935.1 of Aphrophora alni. Classification (NCBI taxonomy): domain Eukaryota; kingdom Metazoa; phylum Arthropoda; class Insecta; order Hemiptera; family Aphrophoridae; genus Aphrophora; species Aphrophora alni. Next base: position 71,312,194 of record OY740766.1, read on the forward strand.
CTTCAACATCGTCTTTATTTCTCTTCGTTGCTTACTTTAAGCCTCATTTTAAACTAGAAATTGCAATAAATAAACTCTAAGGCCAAGAATTATTCTTCTATTTTATTTAACCTATTTATTTAGTGATTTTGTGACGATCGTCGAAATGTTTGACTTTTTTACATGTATATAAAACAATAGATGATCCGACGACCATATTTGAGAGGATCACAATGGAATAATGAAAAATACAGTTTTATATTAAGTTTAATTCAGATAATAAAGGCATGAAACCTTTAGTGGTTCTTAGGGAAGTATTCACGATCATCAATACATCTCGTTTGTTTATATAGCAACCTTATATTAGTTAGCTCTTCCGGATTTTGTTTCCGTTAACAGATCAGGTTCTGATTTCCAGGTCAGTTGTCATATTAATTACCACGAACTTAATGTTGACGTTTTGCAGGTCTAATCAAGCTTATTATTAATAAATTGTTTATGATGCGTCCTATTTTGGATATTCTAGTCTACTAATATATCTGAAAGATAAGTTTTGTTCAATATGTTTTACAACTTGGAAGAGAAAATTTAAACATGTCAGGCTAAAAACTAAGCCTATATTTTTTTGATAAGATGTAGTTTGAAATAAAGCAACAGAAAACTAATATTAATTGTTTATGTCTTTATTTTTGGTGAGTGAAACAACATGGGGGATACGTAAATATAATAGTAAATTATATTAGTATATTAGTAGCTACAACTAAATAAAGCAGTAATTGTTATCTAAATAAATTGAAGCACAAATACGACCATGAGTTTAAAAGAAAGTGAAAAATACTTTAAAATATTTAAGAAAATGTTTAATTGTTTAATGTTTTTATATTCTGGGCATTAAAATAAATAATAATTCATATTTTAAAAAGTAGGCTACTAATTTATAAAATATTAATGTTTCAAATTTGTTTAATTCTAAAATTTTCAAGAAATTGTAGGTACATTTAGTTAGCGAGCTTGGATGTGATCTCCTTGAAACTTGATGATTGCTTATAAGCACTGCCAAATTAATTCCGTTGTTAATATTCTAACTACCTTGTTAGGAAAGAAGAATAAACATATACTGTATTACGAAAAAACCAATAATAATTTATAATAAAATTTATTCCAGTATTATTATTATTTTTCCAGTTGTTTTAATTTTATTTAATTGTGAAAAATTAATTTAGTTCAGTTATTAAAAAAAAAATTGAATTAGTTATATTATAAAACATAAACTTAATACAAGTACTTAATAATATTGATTGAAAAATATATCATTTTTAATTATTGCTCGGGAACTTAACATTATGAACAAATAAAAAGAACAAATGTGTTGGACAGAATGTATTTCCTTATTCTTATGAAACAATTTTTCTCATAAACGTTTATGGATATAATTAAAAAATCTGACTTTATAGTTTACAACGATGCCCTCTTCTTCATGAAATGTGAAACCGATGCAAAACAGAAATTGTTTTAGCAATCCATTATGTTTGCTTAATTGTTTAGGCCTAAACACCTCAAATAAGGTAATTAAATCAATCTCAATATCTGAACAAATATTTTAATAGTTTACAGATTTACTAGTCTATGTTTTGTTTTAAAATTTTAACTGTACCGCTAAAACTATAACAATAAAAAAAAAATTGGAATACGCCAAATAAAATGTTCACGCAATATCACAATTACAAACTAAATTTATTTACATTTTATATTATAAAAACTTAATAATAATATAATGCATTATTATGTACATGGATTGGCTATATAATCTAACGGTTATCTTTCAAAAATATTCATTAGCACCATATCTTCTAAAGTATTTGTTTGTATACGCAATGGTGTAAATTATACAGTATGTTAGAAACGTAGCAATTTTTATTGCTCCATCGCTAATTCAAGGTATATAAAGAGAAATTCATGGTTAATTCTGTTCTAATTACTACTAAATTTGCATGTGCTTTATCGTAGTTGGAAAACATCCACTTCAAATGAATATGTAGGTATATTTACATTTAAATCCATTTACGTTTTAATAGTTGTTTATAAAAACACTCCACTGTAATACGCAAATTTTGTTGAACTCCCAGAAGTGATCAATTCAAAAACCTCCTTTATATTAACAACATAAAGTTATAAGGTATTGTAGCGTTATTACGCGAAACATATTTCCTAATAAAAATTAGACATCCCAGAAACAAAACATTGCATTTCATTATTTTCATTACATTGAAAACATCCAACTCCCTGTACAGTAATCGTTCATCCATCAGATAGTCTGAGAAGTATAATGGAAAGTGAATAATTAATTGTCGATAAACAAAATGTTTGGTGAAACTAGAAGTTTAGTCTGCCTTGACTCTAAACCAGGTAACAACATTCCAGCTGAATTGGTTAGTTAATTTCTTTGTTTTGAGATCATTTTCTTTTACGGAAAACTTATTTATGTGTTTTTTGTGACATAAACCTGCATTTTTCATGTGAACAGACTTTAATACTTTAGATCAGTTATTTAAATTTTGTAACTATTGTAATGACAGACAAGATCACCATTCAAATAATTCAATTATATATTTTTTTTCAGTAAAAATAACTACATTATAACAATTTCTGTTTAAAATTAAAAGAAATAGTTTTCATTTGGTAACTAAACCATGTGTTGTTAACAGTGAAAAACTAGTGCAAGTTCCGGAGGGAATAAACAACCTCCAACATGTCGACGTTTTAGTAGAAACATCCATCTCCAACATCATCATGATAAATGAACATTTTGAATAAAAAAATTAAAAAATCTGTACAATATAATTATATACATGTGTACACTAACACATTGTTATAAACTTAAGTTCGACCTAAGCTTCTAGTGTCCTATTTTATTCTATGCACTGTTTTTCTGTAAATATTTTTAATTTGTAATTTTCTAGTAAATAAAAAATATATTTTTGTTTCTTTTATACTAAGGGAGGGCTTGATATAAATTTTGTATATATAAGTTTTGTTTTTCATTACACTCAAAACTTTAGAATGTCAATATGGGTTTTGTCAAATTCTTAAATATAATATCCTGTTTTGAAACAGTTGGAGATAGTCAAAGTTTGTTTTTTTGGAGATCATTTTAATGAAGTGCAACACAACCTACATTGCTATTTGAGCTGGGAGCATCATTGTAGTGGAATGTAGTCGATACATGAGCATCGAGATAAGTGGAAACTTTTTTTATTAAAATGATCAATGAAAAAATGCCTATAAAATGAGGTATCACTTAACCTACGGTTGCATTTGAAAATTTTCCAAAAACTACCCCTGCCCCCCCAAACAACCCTTTTGGGCGTTTTGGAGATTTCAAAATAATTTCTCCAAATTCTTTGGGTAGAATGGGGGGGGGGGGTCCGTTAAGTATTTACCTCATTTACTTTACCCACTATACATTGTGTACGGGTGGTGTGCCTCACCCTTTATATCAATAAATCACTTTAGATTATTAAAGATAAGTCACTTTAATTTTGTTTGTATAAATACATTCAATTTTCAAAAATGGAGGACTCTTTTCTTATGTTTCACAGGAATATTTTGTTCGTAGAATATCGAAATGGTATTTTAGAACTATTTCATAACAGTTTTTGTAGCTGTTATCGTTTAGCTGAGATCAAGTTACAAATGTCAGATAACCGTAATAATTGGGAGACGGGAACCGTAATTTGAAAGTATATCAAGGATTTCTTTGTTACCTTATTTTCAGTCAAAGTTAATAAATTTGATATAATATATATATATAAAGTTTAATAAATTTGAATTTATTGTTTGAACGCCTTGTTTAATTGACTATTTATTATGTTTATTTATTTATTTTTATACCTGTAAATAAGTTAACATTAGAGTGAAAGTGAAAGAAGTACGGGTTGCTGTGCGGTTGTTTGGACTTGGAATCGCTGATGTTAAACGTTGCTAAATTTTTTTAGTAGGAGAGGGTAAATTCTGAATCAGCCCTCACTTTACCGTTACCATACAACAATGGAATTATGATCCCTGATTACGTGATTGGGAGTATAGTGACTTATTAATTAGTTATCTTTTCAATCCTCCACATTACCCACCAAGCCACGCTGGTGGATGTGTCCACACATACCCAACAAACATTACCTTTTAAAAACTATTACAGAATTTGATTTTTTTTTAATGAAATAGAAACGATTAGTCGAGTTTGGAATTAGTTATTGAAAATTAATGGAGTTACCTAATTTTGAAATATATTTTATTCTATGCATAAAATAATATTACAGCAACAATAATCTAGACATCGATTGAATTGTCGTCTACATTAATTTATAAGTAAGGTAAATAAATATATCTCATATACAAATTACTTTCAATATGGCTTAATTTATGCTATAATTAATCATAAACCTTCTATATGAATCTATTTGGAAGCTAAAACATTTAGTAAACAGCGTCGCACTCAGTCGAACACAAACAATATGGTTTTGTCTGCTCTTGAATGTCTGTGTTAATACGTCATGAGTACAACCCTAAAACTTACGATAGATGAGGCTACAACATTTTGTTATACGTTTATTATAATTTCGTAATTGTGTTTAGTTTTATTGTAAATTATTACTATTAAATGATGCTCATAAGTTACAATACATTTGAACGTAAACATTCACGATATAAAATGTCTAATTATTGACAAATAATGCAATGATAACGTAGTCTCGAGTTTTATGGAAACCCGACAATCACCCTAAGACTCACAAATCGCGATTAATGAAATATAATAAAACATGTACACTTTCTTAAAGAGGTTAATATTACAAAATGATCCAAATAAATTCTGTACGCGAAATGTCAACCTATATTTCCTAAACGAGCAAAACAAAAAAAGGAAATTACAGTTCTCAATAAAGTTTATTAATTTCCAAATGAACCTGACGTAAAACTATGTTCATTTCGCTGGTTTGAAATTATTGATTAATAGTATCTCCGGAAACGCTTTTATTTCCGTCTGTCGTTTTGTTTGTGTAAAAACAAAACAATTAAAATCTTGAACCTTGCCCTAAAATAAAAAATATATATTATATGGTGTTGTTCCGTTAAAAAACAAACTATTTAGTTTCTTTTAAAGTTAACAGTGACTTTACATTGGTACGTAAAATCATTTTCTGAAGTTTGTATTTAGTGTTTGCACCGTTACTGTAATGGAGGTAAAGGTAGGATTTTATAAAAAGATTCATCTAATTTTATCTCACAACTGAGAGGTGATCATTGATTTGTTGATAACATAATTAAGAAAGTGATTACAGCTTTCAATTCTTAGTTATTTTCGTCATAATTAAAAACTAATTTAGTAACGATTAGCCATATAATTTTACTATTTGTTTTGGGTACTTCGCAATTTTTAACTTATATCAACTACAATAAAAAATAGTATACAAAAAAATAGAATTTTACTTTACTAGTCAAAAATTTATTAATACCCTTTTTAACTTTTTACCAAACCACGCTATAAACGAGTTATTTACTTGTTTAAATATAGAAGGCAAATATTTCTTTTAATAACTTGATTTACGTTGACCAGTTTTACAAAGGCCATAAATCGTGTTAAAATTTTTCCTAATAGTCGGTCACAATTCAGAAAGTTTTTGAAGGAATTACCTTATAATTAATAACTAACAACATTGAAGTGAACAACTGGTCATATCCCCTTTATGAAATGAAAACACATATCTCCCTGGAGACTGACAACTCCCTTCCTATTCATACATAACATAGTTAAGCACTCGTCTTAGTGTGTAGCAGCTCCAGCTCCGGCTGGTTAATTTAAGAGAATTTTCCTCCCTTGTTTGCTTCCTAATGGAAACTCTATTAATAATAGATGTATAAGCAAAGCAATTTATTTCGGGTACCTCATTAAAATATATTATTAGTGACACTTTTTAATTTATTTTGCTCCCTCGCCCATCTTAATAATTAACATAAATTACTATACGAATCTCGACATTTTCCTTTTTTAAATCAAGCTTTTTTCACTATAAGTTGAACCAAAAAATATAGTAATCGGTCTTGCCAAAAATAATGTATTATTTAATAACATAGTACAAACTTTCTTACAGAGTCACACATATAGCCAAAAGTGTGAAGAAATTTAATGGGGACACTCAATGTAATGGCGAAACTAAAAAATCGGATTTTATCTCAAAAATTGGTTTTAACGTTTTCAATCCAATTTTAATAAATTAATACTGTTATAGCGCAAAAAAATTTGTTTGTCATCTATTTAAAAATATCCGGTTCATAAATTATTGGTTTAAAAGTTTAAAAATAACCACTGGAGCTATGATAAACCTCAGAATATTTCAAAATCATAATAAAATTACGTTTTGCAGCGAACTTTTAGAGACATGTAAAGATTTATTACCCAAACCAATACCAAACATGAAAAAATATAAGATTACGATTCTTAATAATAGTTGAATATTTGTACTGATATCGTATTATCTAGGAAAAATAGACTTATCTTTTTTGAAAAGTGTGATTTACTTTAAAGCGTATTTATGTGTAATATTACATCGTTTAAAACAAATAAGTCTCACTTTTAATCTTGTAATAATCAACGCTGCTTATAATGTAATTTTAATTGGCTACCGTTATTTAGATTTCAGATTAATCAATTCATTTCTATAGTTAAATTTAAAAAAATTTAAAACACATTATTATTGTAAAGAAAATCTCGCCTAACTAGTATGATTGTTGCTCATGGTCTTCATCTTAGAATGTTCACAAATAAATTTAAAATGAGGCAGAAAACTCTCTTAACTTCTTCACGGAACCCTTATATATAATTTAATTTGTACTTCTACTTTAAGTTCAAACTCATACGTTCTGATATGAGGAGCTGGATTGTAAGCTTAATTACAGACCTTGTGTGATGTTGGTTGATACCTGAGGATAGACTGTATTTCAGTCCTGATAACCTGACCGACTTTGGAACTGTTGAATTTAAGTAACTAATATAGATAACAGTTTATTTAAAACAACAAAAGTTAACATGGCGGAAAACTGTAGAACATAATTAATACAAATTGACCGAAGTGTGTTACAGTTATAATAATTTTATAATAAATAAAATAATTTAATTTTTATGTAAAATTAGATTCATACGATAAAAAATGTATATTTATATATACATAAATTGAGAATCTATTAGTACTTCAAAAACTGCAGAAAAAGGAGAATTTCTAAATTTTAGAAAAAAATTCGTAAAGTTACACTTTATTTTCATGGTATACTTAAATCTAAATCTATTTAAATAAATGATTTTCACTTGTCCAATACACAATGAAGCCCCATTAAAAAATATACAATTTCAAAACTTTCTTCACCAAAATTATATACTTGGGGCGTATAGGATGATATTATATGTTATAAATATAAATTTAGTAACCTATTTAAGATATCACGTTGCATTCATTGGTAATATTCATCGATCCTATAATGATGTATCATTTTATTTGTAAACTAATTTTCTTTGTCTCTTTGTCTTTTTGTGTTAATAAAACACTGGTGTAGTTTAGTGGTTGTTAATAGCCATAAAAAATATCTTTTTATAGAATTATTTGTTCATCTTTTAAGATTGTTTGATGTTATATTACAGTGCTAAATCTATTATTGTAGTAATTATTAAAATATATTATTTATCCTTTAACTTTTCAAAATTACCCATACAGGGGATATAATTAACTACTGATTTATTTTAGAGTGAAAGAAAAAGAAAATAAACAGATCGCATGTATCAGTCAGTGTTTCGCTTTGTCCCATAGTAATATGAGCAATAATTACCATTAAAGTGCATCATACCTAAGGAATGAACATAATATTAAAACTTATTAAATTCTCCTCCTACAGGGGACCGTCGTTGTTATTAGGAAAGGGGAATGTTAGGGTGTTGGCATGTTCTTAAATTAGCATGGCGGTGTTCATACTAATACAAATGAGAGAATACAATATGAATGAGATCCAAAACCGAGGTTATTTCTCTCTTGGGAGATATGCGTTTTCATTTCGACAAGATAGTGTGGAATTCACAGCAGGGATCTGAGTTATTAATTATCGTATTTTCCATAACTAGGGTTCAACGATCCTTAGTTTAATGATTATTCTATTCACAAACTAAAGTTATTTATATAAACTTTATTATTTACTTCATATATTAGTTTTGTATAACAATTTACTTCTTCCTATATTACAAAAATAAGTTCACCTTATTGAAACTCCAAAATTTGTTACAGAAAATAGGTTTGAAAACCATCTACCAGTAAACATATACCTTTTACAAACATTATTTGATAAATTGACATGACTGCTAATTCTACATGAATATTATAATTAAAATACAATTTTATTAGAGATATTCTAAATTAATTAAACGTTAGCCTAATATTTCAAGATTTAAGATTCCCAATGCGGTGAAACATAAACTTCTAATATACTTTTAACAAGAATATATCCGATATTTTGAAGGTTTATATTTGTTTTAAATATAAATTCCTAATCGAACACGACCCTTAACTTTTGAAGTGTGTCTAAATTTATATATTTTAAAAATAGCACTAAAAAACTGAATATCGTAGTTACATTCTATGTTATTCTGTAGTGGGCAGGGTATACGTACCTCCATTTAGGCCTAATGAGGTGTTTCTACCCACCACTTCATCCACATAACAATATCCTAATTAATTACTACTACTTCTCAAAGCTTCTGTTTTTAAATATGTTTGAAACGTCAGTAGATCAGGAAAGGCCATATCTCGTCGCTCGTATAAATTTAGTATGTTTACACTCATACAACATATGTTGCTCTTCTGTATCCTGAAAATACAGTCACAAAATTCTCAGCAAATTCATCCAGTCAATATATATCACAATGAGAATGATCCTTTTATCGATTCATCGAACGATGTAAACAAAACGGAAAAAAATGGGATATCTGTTCATTTGAACGTCAGCTCTATTCAAATAGATCTTTAGGGGCCTACAGTCTCGAATCGCAAGTACGGGGTCAGGACGTACATAAGGAGTAGAACATCCCTTCCTCGCTAATTCATCTCTCACGTTGTTGCAATTCTACAATGTCCTGGCATCCAGTTGTCACTAGCAAAACAGATGTCACCTTAGGCGAACTCATAGCAGGTAGTACAGTTTAATTATCTCAGAAAATCTTAACCACACTCTTACCTGAGAGGAACACTTGCTTCAGACTTACACACCGTAAACTTGCGTAAGATTTCTTCGGAAATATGTATGGATACTTATTCCATGGGTATGATATTTGACCTCATGAAAACAGTTGAGCCTAAACAAGGTATTTCACTTACACAGGATCCATCCATCTAGTCAATCGGTGTATCAGAATCCGTTGATGTAGGGCTTCTCTAAACCCTTTTAGTCCTTGTATGATGTGTATAAGCAGAGGGTGAATATTGAGGAGTACTGTACTTCCAAAGCTGCAATCGGGGTAATGTCACCCGTTATAAACTCCATTAATCCACAACAAATTTTCCCTACCTGCAACACAGTCCACCATACCCAAGGACGTGGTATTATCTACGTCCAAGCTGATAATTTATTACCCTTTTTCATTCCTGTTGAAATTTGGCCACTTCTGACGGGTAATCTCAGCGCCATTATTATTTTTAAAGATTATCATCAAGCAGATATATAAACATATGATCACTAGTTTTATTTCAAGGAGTTTTAAATGGAGGATAAATGATAAACTGCTAAACAAGGTTCAGTTTTAAGTAAGTTAAAGTTTTATTACTAGTTTCAAAATTATTTTCTTATAAATAAATATATATATATATATATATATATATACATAATTTTTTTAAATATAAAATTAAGATAATAAATTTTATAAGAGACAAATGCTTACTACTAGAGAAAATGTGACTATAAATTCGGCAATGTTCATAATATGTGTATTTTATAAACCCATTATTATTATTTAAACCTTTGTTTTATCATTAACTATTGTACACACAATAACTGACATCATTGTTGATTATGTAGCTTTATAATAAACTCTCTCATGTTTAATCTGGTAATTATTTCAGCTGCCTCACAGCCAGCCACAGATGCCTATATACCGCTCTATAATCCTTTTTAATTAGCGTCCCTTGCCTCCTCACCACTAAAAATCAATTCACCGACAAAAGAGTCTGACAATAATAATGTCATACAGGTTAAAAGAGTATGATTCTAATAAGTTTGTTATATTTTTCTAAAAGAAGACCATAACCCCTATAAAAAAAAACGAATGTTAAGTTGTATTATCTACCTCTGGAATATTTGCGTTTTACCCTTTCAAACTTAAAAATTGAAAACAAATTTAAATTAAAAATAATACATGTGTGATGAATCCACAACTTGTATGTAAACTATATACTTCATAAACATAAATATCTAGGATTTTAAACGGATATCTAATCATTTGTTTTATTTAGAAACAACATAATAGAATAACCATAAAAACAATAAAATATGCAATCTTGGTTATTTAAAAAAATATATATTTTGGAGTAAAAGTACGGTTACCAGTTTTGATCGCTTTCATTATGCATCGATATCAAATCTTGATAAATCCAATTAGTTCAAATAAATCATATATAAATCAACTTAATAATAATTTGTTTTAAAGGAAAATAATATTCAAAACAATATGAATAGTATGTGGTCTAGCGCTACGTCCCCACTCTACAAAAGTTAAGAAACTAAAGTAACACCCATACATTATCAATAGCCTATGTGTAAATACTTATGTTATACTATTTTACTATTTAAAAAACTTTACTCTTTTTAGGGGTATATATAAAGATATTATTAATTAGGAAGCCTTAATAATTTTTTTACCATTTTTGTGTTAATGCGGAAATATGTAAATAAAAGCCTTGTCACACTCAAGAAAAAAAATCCCCTTATATTATTTATAACCACTGTATATTCTGTTATGGAAATTGATAAAAGTTACCAGCCATCACTCTGTATATGCCTATTCGTAATTATTGAGTCAATAATAGATTTCCGTTTATTGATAAAATTTCAACCATTTCATAAATATTTTGTAATTTATAACTCATAACTTGCGTGAATAGCTATGTTTAAGAGTAGAGTGCGAAAGTATATTCATAGTATCTACTAACCAGGGTTTATCAGATATCCACATATTCATCTCTTACAACATCTTCAAAGCGAATCACAGATGCTAGTATCCGGTTTTATAATCATTTAAAATTACCACTTCATTTTCCTCTGTTATTCTGAACATCATTTGTAAACAAACAACAACAAAACATCTAAAAGTAATGAAGTTGGGCAGGTTTAAAGGGAAGCCACTAATAAATGGCTGCCGTTTCTTTATGCAAGGTAATATAGTAGCGTACGCTGGCTTTATTCAGTCAATTACATGGTTGGTGTATATTACTAAAATGTTATAACTTTCCTCCTTTAGAAACGTTGTTAAATTTATGTTAAAATTTATAAAACAACAAAAGTCCGCAAAAAAGTTTTATCATTAATATATAAAGAACACCTGCAGCTAGTTAAATAAAATAATACATACATATTTTTTCAATAATATCTTGTTGAGATGGTTTTAAACTTAAATCAATTTATGAAATGAAACAAAACATTTACAAACTAAACCGTAGAAATATAAAAGTAGAAATTAAATATTAACTAGGTAATTACGAAAACATAGTTATTCCCTTAACGAGGCGGAACAGACTTCTAAGTGTCATCGTTATAATTTTATATTCATGTTAAATTTTAATTATATAAATTATATATTTCATTACAATTGTTTAAAAACTCAGTAAACAATATTTTATTTAAGCAAAGGTAAAACAAATTCATGCTACACAATGACAGTTCATTAACATATAGGAAACATTTATACATTATAGAAACGCTCTGATTTCTCCACAATTTGTTTGTTCAATTATTACGGCTTGCAAACACTTAAATAATATGAAAGGTGGATCAATACATTGTTCAGTTTTTGATCAATCAAAATATTATAGAAGGATGGAAGTAAAAGACAATATTAAACGATGTATTCAAAGAGCAGGTGACTTCTCATTAATATGAATAACACGTTGATCTAGTTGAAAAATGGTAACTATGTTTAAAAACAAAAGAGCTAAAGGATTAAAAATTTATATTTTTCTTTGAAAAATTCCAATACAGGATGTCCCCAAAAAAAACTAACACACTTCAGGCATGTATTCCATGGACCAAAACAATCTAAATAATCCTTTTACGAATATTCTTACTTTCTGTCAACCGTCTACCTGCCATAACAAATAAAAATAATAAAACTAACTTTCCTTCCCCTAACGCGATCTTTTCAAGGTCGGCTATTCATGTACGCGCGCGCACACACTCACACACACACACACACACACACCCCAACCCCACACACGTATAGGACTCCTTTCGTAAGTTTTAGACAACGGAAATGAGAAGAGTGAAACTTGGAGAATGTCTTTGGATTTTTAGCAACTACTTTCCCAAACTTACAACACCCATTTCCCCCTGCGGGTCCTGTGGGGGTAACTCAAATTTTTTAATGTAAACATAATTGTGACATAATTTTGTTTGTCCTTAAACCACAAACATTTTGATATCAAGGAAAGTAAGGTACGAAAACCCTATCCAAAATGGCGACCGTAAAAACCTTTTGCTCTCCCCAAATACTGTATCCTTAACACATTTTTTAACAATTTAAAATAGAAAGATATAATTTTCGGAATGTCTTTTGATAATTTGTAACTACTTTTACAAACTTTTAACACACCCCTTCCCCCCGAAAAAGTTTATAGACGTGTATAGTTTACTACTGAATAGGTTACAAGTAATAATAAAACACTAAATCATAGGGATTCGATGGAGTTAAGTCAAAAGTTATATTTCCCTACTGGTGAACCTTAAAAATTAGGCCAATTTAAGAAATCGTAACATATTTTTTACAATAATATACATTGCTAAAAATACTTCAATAAGTTCAATAATTCGTGTTTGCGCCTTCTTGTTTTCTAGCTCACGTGAAACACTCGTAAGGCCTAGAATCCTTGATGTTGGTGTTAATAAAAAGCGGTTTTTAATTGTGGGGAAGGTGGGCAGACCCTGGATTATTGTCAGATGCTTACTCAGTAAAACTCCCTCCTTCTTAAAATGGTAGGCCTACTCCTTTCTGAGACCGACGGATCGCATTAACGTTACTTCAGCCATGGCATGGTGTATTCCACCCACTGGAGCTATCTTATATTTATTTACATCTAAAGTGTATGTTCGCCTTCTAATCATCTGTCACTTTTTTCCAAAGTAGTCTCCTCATGTTGCGTAACTGCCATTCATTTTTCCTTTATGTCAATTATCGACTCGACTATGATATCAAGGGTATAACTTTCCTGTCTTCCACCGAGCTCCCTTCGTTTTTTCGAGTATGCTCTTGTTGCATTTTACGATGATACATTGACATAAAATAGCAGTATTCACATAAAAATTGTGAAAACGTACAATTTATTCAATAGTCATTATTAATTCTCTACACTACAACTTTTTAATACAACATTTAATATGCTTTTAATGTACAACTATCCCAAGTGTTGGATAGATTTTCCGAAAAAATTATTGGAAGAACAGAAACTTACAGCAGAAGGAATAAACGCTTTTCTTCCTCACGTTACACTTTTGTTTCCCATACATTTGAATAGGAAATCAAATTTAAAATTTCCATACAGATAGAAATTTCTAATTTTCATACAATATTTTCTCATAAAAAAGAAATTAAATAAACTGTGAAGAAATTCTCACACCCATAAACAATACCTAAATTTTAAACAAATCCTAAGTATCTCCCTTTAAATTCTGAACTAGGAGTTATTGCTAAAATGAAGACATATGGTCGTTTATAAGGTCTGATATATAAATAGCAGTCCTAAAATTTAAAAAAAATACCATGAAATGTAAATATTGTAAGACAATGTGTCATAGTGTTGTTACCAGGCGACTAAGAATTATTATTTATGGGAACCTTCTGGTAAACATGTTTAGAAAAAAAAAAAAAAACAAGTTTCATAAAACAATGCTGAAATTTATTAAGCCCAAATTAGAATAAAAAAAAATGACCATTCACAAAAAATCAATTAACAATAACCAATTAACCAACATTTTTGGTTTGTAGACAAGTTTCAAATTTGTTTACATATGTTTGATAGAATTCACAGTTCTTGATTCCCCCCCCCCTTTTTCAGAAATACAATTGTTACAAAAGGTTATATTTTAAAGTTAATATAAATTTACAAAAGGAATTTAGATATTAAAAAAAATAATAATAAAAAAATTAGTCAAAAGGTATATATTACAGTTAACAAAATTTGCATTATCAAAAGCTTAATTCACTACCATTCATATTAATATATATATATATGTTAAAACTAGGTTGATCAACTTAATGTTTTCTATTTTAAAAGACAAATTTATTATATCAAAAAAATGAAATTTTATTTTATTTATTTTATGCCATTGACGTCAATGTTTAGGTATTTTTTAATTTTGAAAAATAACCCCTTTGGAGTCGTGGAGGTAGAAATTTGCATATGCTGTCCCATCCAATGTTATTTTAATTTTAAATTAGTACACATTGTTCCACAGTAAGAAATCGCCGAAATGAAGACACATTATTACACCATGTTTTGTTTCTTAGACTAAATTTAGTTATTTTTTTTGTAAAAAAAAAAATAACACAACCAAAGTTCCTTTAGTTAACAAATGTCATATTTTCGAAAGTTTTTTTTTTTATATTATTCATCTGGTATAAGTTCATCTGGTGCACTAGGAAAAGCTGAGTTTGTGTTTGAGCTTGTCTCCACTCAAATCTTGAACCAGCTTTTGCTGCGCAAAAGAAGCAAGTTAAAAGAGGTTTAGACAAACTTATACAGGTTGTTTAACAAGTTTTTTTGTAATGAAGTTAATTTGAAATTTAATAAAAATGAAAAAGAATATTATCAGAATTACAAAAAATGTCTAAAAAAAAAGATTACAAATATATATATTTTTTTATATTATTAAAGAAACTAATGTATCTCAATCTTTGTTTGAGATAAAGAACTGGTAATAATTGCAAGAAAATTTTAAAACAAAAGATTTTAATTACGGAAAGTTTGACTAGTTAATTCTTTGATTTTATGACTATTTTTTAAAAATTATGATTTGATTTTGTAAATGGTTTTTAAATGAAAGAAGGTTACTCTACCTTTATAAGACATTATCTTCTTCAATAAAAATTACTGACAATTCAAAAGAAAATTAATCATAGTTAAACTATTTCTGAACAATATATATATATATCAGTAATTAAAACTTAAAAATATTAACACAGCCAAATCTAGGATGGTCAATTTTAATTTCAGATACCTGGAATTTGTTGTAAGGAAGCTTAGGAGCTTAATACGTCCACGAAGGTCATCGTAAAAGAAAAATTAACAAAAAAAAAAACTCACTGATTACTATTTTTGTGCACTGATAAACCTAATTGTATGACTTGTTGTTGTAAGTGTAGCACATAATTTAGAAAAAAAGAAACGGCGTAATTCCGATCATGATTTACTTTTACTTTAGAATTTCATTTCATAAAAGACAACTGCTTTATGTAGAAGTTCGGAGTGGACTCTGAAGCTTGATGTTGCCCGAGGTCAGGGTACATGGAACAGGCGATCCGTTATTTCCGATATCGCTCGCCAGGTATCAGCACACGCCAGGTAGCATTGTCCAGGCGCAATATCTGAATTTTTGTTGGTTGGTTTATTTTATCGGTATGGATGATGATGCAGATTATTTTGCATGTAACGGATGTTACAGTGTTATTACACTGATACATCGATTCATTAGTAAATAGAAAACAAATAAATTGCTTTATGGAAGGTATAACATAGTATTTTGCAAACAGTAGTTATCTTTGTCATTGATTGTGCTACATTTCAAGAAGTTATAAACACTTGTGTAACATTCGATTGAATAACTTCAGCCGAATTTAACATAAAAATTTGATATAAAAAGACGCTTTCATTTTAGATACTTTTAACAAAATCACATTGCTGATTTTGTGAGAATATACATTTTTGTTAGCCACCCCCAAATTTTATGATTTATAAAACAAAGTTATGTATAAATGCATACAATTTTGATTAAAATACAAACATTTTCATTTTAAAAAGTAATAACGCTAGTTCGAAATCAATAAAATAGGTATTTTCCGAAAAACCTGAAATATTAAAAATACTATTTTTCGATTGTAGTTATCGTAACAATTTATGTAAAGTAAATTTTATTAAAATAATTGCATTTTAATAAGCTTTCATTTGATGTAAGACACGCCAGTTTATTCTTTTAAATTGTATTGAAAACCGTGCTAATTTTGTGAAGTACCAAGATGAAAGGAAAATACATAATTTTTCATTAAAACCATGGAATTTATTTTAACCTAGTAAAAAAATATTATTACTATAGACAATAAAGTAATAAAACAAATGGAGAAAAAATAATAAATTAATTTTCTTTGTGAGTTCACTTTTTTGTTTATAGTACAGTAAATTCCCTATTTAAAAAATCCCCACACAAAACAGTCAATAGGGAACAGTTCCAAAGACCTGACCGGCCATGTTATCATCTCACCGTATTATATTCATGTTGGATAGTTTAAAGTCAGATATTGAACTATTATTGTTTAAGTGTGGAAAGGTGTGAAAACGTCTTTTGAATGAATTTTTCTGGTAGCTCTCGGGTTCTGTTGGGCCCAGTGGTGTACGTTGTGGTTGTTAAAAATTCCCTTTTTGGTAATGACTCATCGGTCCACAGGATTTTCATCAGGAAATTGCATTGCTCAATACCGCTGTTGGACAACCATTGGTAAAATTGACTGATGTCTGGGTTGTTATTTTATTTGTCCTTTGTTAGGTGGCACAGGTGGTAGAAAATACCTAAATGACTTTTAACCTTGCCCTACTCCAATAAAAGACATTCATTTATTTATCTTGTGGTTTTTATAACTCCAGTAGTAATAGTGTTTTATTTGTATTTTGCTTTTATGACATTCAGTGTAGATTGTCGTCGAGATTTGAGAAACGAATGGACGGTATTTGGTACCACAGTGAGACCAAAAAAGAATTATTGGGAATAAAGAAAAAATATCACTTATTGGCAAATTTTGGAGTGTTGATATTTTCATTTTATTAAAGTTTGACGTAATTTGCAAATTTAGTTTCATATGTTGAAGTAAAACTATTACCTGGAAACTTAAAAAACTGACCACATAAACTAATCACATTAAAGGTTTCATCATTGATTTCCACAATTTAACTTTAAAAAATGAATAGTTTTCTGTGAGAAATATGTACATTTATTTTTCACAATAAGTTGAAAGAAGTTATATTTGGAGTATAACATAAGTCCCATTATTTACACAATTTGTTAGTATGAATTATTACAATGTGAAAGATTATGTCATAAATGTTTTTATTTTATAAAATTCAATTAGTGTATACTACTCTTTTCCGCGGAAACCACTCAACATACATTTTTTTATGAGCCATGGTTTTATAGTTAGCGATAAAAAATCGTAATTTTGACGAAATCTAATAAGTGAAATAGATTAAGCACATATAAATTATATTGTTTAAGTACCTATACCATATAGAGACGTAAAAGTTAATTATAACTTTCATATAACAATTTTTATTGCAATATGTGAAATTCTAATTATGTAATTTCAAAATCTTCATTTATTTTTTCATAAAACTAATTAAAACCGTGTATCTTAGTGACTATCAGAATTATAAATGTATTCTTTTTTAAGTTAAGCTCTTCACATTGTAATTCCTGTTAAAATAATAAATGTCATAAGTAGTTTTTATTGTGAATCATTTACTTTATTATAGAAAAAATATGTTAATAAAAAATAAACAACTTTGTTTGTAGTTATTGGAAGGAATTCTATTATTGTTTAGTTATTGTAGTAGATTCTCTTCGTAAACAAAACAATTTGTCTATGTAATAGTTGCTGAAATTTACTGTTGATCCAATTTTATTAAAATTGTCATGTAGAGTGATTTTATCTTGGACTCTCTCCCAAAATATAACTATTGCAAATAAAACTTTTTGAATTAAAATAGCACAAATGGACTATTAAGTTTCTAACACTGTAATACATTTTTTTTTGATGTTTTTCGATATTCTTATTTCTATTGAAAAATATAGCAGTATCAGTTATTTTTCACAATTACACTTTGGTTTTATATCGAAAGAAAAGTCTTGTCTACTTCATCAATAATTTTAAATACAATCCGTAAAATCTCTTTGTATTCATATACAAGAAACATTATTAGTGTATATTAAAATTTAATAAAATATTATTTAATTCACGCCTGGGAACCAAATAGACAAATAATACTACCAATAAATAAATATTAAGCTTGACTTGTGAGATAATATTATGTAGAACAAAAACTCGACCACAAGATCTCACAAAAATTACGTTTATTTAATCACACGCGTTTCAACGACAAAGTCGCCATCTTCAGTGACACATGAGCTACAATAACAATACTATAACCAAGTTATAAATGAGTTGTAGTTTTGTTATTGTAGCTCATGTATCACTGAGGATGTATCACTTTGTCGTAGAAAAGCGTTTGAATAAATAAACGTAATTTTTGTGAGATATTGCGTTTGAGTTTTTGTTCGACATTACTGCCAGTGTTTAAAAATAAATAATATCCACCTAATTTTATATTTACATCATCTGGTGCGTTGGCAAAAGAATTCTAAAAACGATATTTCTCCTGTCTTTTAGTTTACAGATTTCCCCCAAATAAAGTGGGCCACAGATGTTGTATTCTGCTTTGTAATCCTTTTAAATTAGGATATTTTACCCTCCCGTTCATGAAGATCGTTTATGATCAACATCCAACAAGAATTTAATAGTAAATTGGTAGAATAACATTAAAGGTACCTTTTTAATGCAAAGAATCATTAACACATTCGTAAACATTAATTGTTAAGTCAAACAAATCTTTGGTTATATTTCCATTAAGTTCAAACTAAATATTAAGTAGAAATAATTAAAGTTAATCCATTTGAATAACAAAATGATTTTCTTTAGGTGTAAGTGACATTTGTACCATGATATTAATTTACCTTTTGATGGATCCTGTGGAGGTGTGTTAACATTAAAAGGAGTTTTAAGGTTTGAGTGGGCAAACCACAACGTATGGAGTGTAGAGACATTTAGGATTCTCACACACCAGAGGACATTAGTTTTTTGAAGGTGTTTAATTCACCCCCCCCCCCATGAAAAACAAACCAAATGTAAAAACAAGATATTAGTTTGTAATCGAACCACAGGTTGTGTTGTAAGTTTAGTAAACACAAATTCCAATATATTAAACATAGTTTTTGCTCTTTGATGTAAACCAAATGTTCAATATTTAATCGAAATTTGAATGTAATATATAACAAAGTTATACATAGATTTCTCACATAGTTGGACTAATTTAACATCATTAGACTTACATACTGTACGTTTCTCAAGTCAATTCTTCGTGCTCGCTACCCTATTATAAAATATGAAAGCCGAATTATTTTAAACCGTCTCTCAAATAGTCTCATATGTAAACAATTTAATTATATTATTATAATGTTTAGTCAACTTTTACCCTTCCACCCTATTTTAAGAAGTATTGATTTAATAATAGGACACTCATTGGTTTAAAAATAATCACAAGTTACTGGTTTAAAAATAACATTGAGGTGGTTCAACAAATATTACAAATAAGTTATTATTATTAAATGTTTGATTTATTTTGGATTTACGAAGGGGAAAGGTCAATTACTATTTAGCAAATTAATTTTTAAATAAATATTTTCCAAATTTAATGTTAATTTTCTATAGTAGTAAATTCAAACTCTACATAATCTAAGCGATAATGAATAGTTTGAGATTTATGGGATATTCATAAATTCACAACAGTTTTGTCTGATAAGGAGCACATTTGGTATTATATACGATATTATTTCACATTATACAAATGCCTGAGTTATTTTTTCGATTGATTTGAAAAAAAGAAGGAATTCACATAAAAGTTCAAATATATTACATAAACCATTCAAAGATTTAAATCAAATATGTTGTGAATACATATCTGATCGTCTTATTGAAATCACTGTTTAAAGTAACACCTAATTACAACCGTTTTGCTAACTTACATGTGCTAAAACTGAAGGACTATATTAATAATATTAGGAAAATAATTTATTAAAATAAATTTTGAATTTCTTTTTCTAACAAATATTTCTAATTAAGCAGGCAATGTGTAAGGAAATATCTCAATTTGTAACGTGCAAATGAACATATATACTTCATATATGGCTTATATAATTATATTCCTATTCCTTATGTCCGGATTGTTAAATACAAATTTTCCTCTTTTTGGAAAATAAAAGTTATTTTTATTAATTTGATAAAATCAGAATAATAACATTCATTTTGAAAAATTGGATTTGCATTATTTTATATTAAATTAAATGTATTTATAAGAACATTATTTTGGAGGAGCATCCGGATCTGAAATGATCTGTTTCCAATCCGAATCATTTGTTACAAACAGAAAGGTACCACGATTTACGTTTTTCCTTCTTTTTTATAGAAAGCAATGTGTCTCTAGAAATAAGCCAACGTAAAGATAATGGTTGCAGTCTAGTAGCTTCACGAGAAGAATCTAATAGTTATAAATAAAACAAAGAAGAAGAGTGAATGAAAATACAAGGAAAAATAATAAAATAATGTTAAAACAAGTTGTTTAGGTTTGGAGAAATACAAATTTTGAGAAACTAGCCTAGTAGGTATTGAGAATAGTAAAAAATGGGACCGCTTGGTTGTTGTCGTCCACCGAACCTTCTCAGCAATCTTGTATTAGTTTTGTCAATTAATTTATTATCATTTAATTTACCTTAAAACAGTATCTTGGTGCCAGACTATAGTGAGTTGATTATTTCTAGGGACTGTTTTTTTTTCTGGAACGGTACATAAGAAGAAAACTTTACAGTTTGTTTAATGTACCCTTTATGCAATAATTGTATATCCATGTCATATAATTTTAGTTAGTAATACTTAAACTTGATTAGCTCTATAAACTCCTTCCTTATCTTGCTCATTTGTGGAGGCAGTCAAGGAAATATAACATATCATTTAGAAGATCCTAAAATAGACTCCGTATAACACTAGACTGGAAACCATCAAGAAAGCAAACGAGTTAGCTACGAGAGTGTTGAACTGGGAATGAGTAGCCTTGAGTAGTCTCTTCACAGGACACTGTTCTCTGAACAGACTACTTCTAGCGTAGACTCGTAAAGACCACTAAGGTAAGTGGTATGCCCGAACAAACTGTAGGCACTTTAAAGCCCCAACGAGAGTGTTGGACAGGGAATGAGTAGTCTCTTCACAGGACACTGTTCTCCGAACAGACTACTTCTAGCGTAGACTCAAGAAGACCGCTAAGGTAAGTGGTATGCCTGGACAAACACTAGACAGTTTAAGGCCCCGACGAGAGTGTTGGACAGGGAATGATTAGTCTCTTCACAGGACACTATTCTCTAAACAGACTACTTCTAGCGAAGACTCATGAAGACCACTAAGGTAAGTGGTATGCCCGGACAAACTGTAGGCACTTTAAGGCCCCATCGAGAGTGTTGGACAGGGAATGAGTAGTCTCTTCATAGGACACTGTTCTCTGAACAGACTACTTCTAGCGTAGACTCATGAAGACCGCTAAGGTAAGTGGTATGCCCGGACAAACTGTAGACAGTTTAATACCCCAACGAGAGTGTTGGACAGGCAATGAGTAGTCTCTTCACAGGACACTGTTCTCTGAACATATTCTTTAACACAATTGACAAGCGAGATGAATTATTTTTACAAGAACAAGGGAATATTGCAACATCGGGCTTTTTATTGAACAGGTTTATCGGTTAAGAGCACAGAAGTAATAAATATTTGGATATGTAGATCCAACTCTAATGGTTTTCAACGTATTGTCATTCTGAACCAAGCGAGCATCACAAGTAGATTTGGAAGGAGTAACTAACTGCTCTTTAGTAGGTAGACAAAAGAATCTATGACATTCCAATTACGCGGCTTTTATACAGAAAAGTAAATAATAACTATAAGTTGACAGTATATTAATAACAATTGAAAGCACATTTTTTAGACATTTCATCTATTTAATCTCCTCATAGAGACCAAGTTGTAATCAAATAAGTAGAGGGGCTACCATCCTCAGCTCGTGGATCCAACAGCCGAATTTTCAAGCTCGGATTTTTGAAAACAAATTAAAAATTGTATGAATGGGAATACCGCAAGGGATAATATAGAGAGATATTAATTTATTTTTATAGACGCTTGAAATTTGATTGATGCTTTCCATAAAATGTATTTATTATTTTCGATTGTTTGTCCTTGTTAGTCATTGTTATTAACTGATCATACTTACCTCAATCGAGTAAGTGCCCTAGGTCCTGGGTGCCAAATTTAATGTTTGAACAATATCTGAAACTGCTTTATAGTTTGTGTACGTGAAATACTAAACGTACAAGTCAATACACTCTTATAAAAAAATCTGATTTTTATACAGTGTATCAAATATAAAAAAAATATCGTTTAATAACTACCCTTAATTTATTATTTTTCTTATATCTCTTATATATTATATAATAATATAATATCTAATATATTAAATTGAATATTATTACCTACAATATTTTCTCTATAATGAAAACAATTTGGATTCTAATTAAGTTGAAAATGGTGGGATATAAATTCCGGATTATAAATATTTTTTGTTGAAGGAAGTAAAAAGCCCAACAGGTCACCTCACAACTTTCACATTAATTTGGTTTTTTGTTGTTGCTGTACATAAATGATCTTCAGTGAGGGTGAGATAGAGGTTGGGGGAGAAGGATGCTAATTTAAAAGGATTAGAGTGCGTTATACAGGCATCTGTGGCCCACGCTTTGTGAAGGGATGGTAAAGTGGGGTGGGCAAGTATAGGCACAATACTAAAGTTTGTTGTGTGTACTCTAAACTTTTAAGCACTGGAATAAGTAACATAGTATATTACTGTATTTAAAAGTATGTATATATTTAATTATAGAATACAAAGGTCCAACTAAATATATATATCTTAAGCGATTCCTAGGTAATATCTTATACATAAGGATGCTGTTCACGCATACACGATTATTATTTTGTTTAAAAATGAAAATCGGATTGATTTTAAATTATTTTATATTTATAACAATAAATATAGTTTATTAGTTATTTTACATTAAACGATAAACACAATCAGTTAGTATAAATATAAAGGTAGCAAACGTGTTTGGAAGAAAATGTTTTACAATTAAACTATCTCACAAAATTGGATATTTATTAAATAATATAATGTGACAAGTGAACATATATGTAACTGAGAAACATAAGAATTAATTTTTTTTTTCGGAAAGTAATTTTTAAATTCTGCTTTTACAACTTAGTTTCCTTTGTGCTGGCAGGCTTGCGGTTACAGACCTGTTTCCACTACCTGCTATTGTAGTGTTGACAAAGTTAATTAACAAAATCCAATCTATTGCCGTCAGCCAATAATTAATTTTTGCACAAACTTCAAATATCATTCGTCACATTAATTTAATTAAAATAGAGTTTTATTCACTCGAATGTACTGTATAAATCATATTGCTAATAACGTACGTTTCCATTATATAATCTTTATAACTGAACACAATTTTCTTGATATATCAATCTATAAAAAGGTAAAGATGTGAGTTCGAATTGTTCGCCTATACAATTTCATTTATTTATAATAATAGTCAGTAATATATAGTCTACCTCTTGTCTTTGACTTAAGTCAAAAAATAATATTTTACATTTATTACAAATCAATAAAATTGAAAAATGAGTCAATAATAATAACAGTATAAATAAAATAACTTCTAAGAAGAAATGGTTTTACGTTATAGATTTTTTTTTTTTTTTTTATAGTTGTTTGTACTTTTTTTCTTGTTGTTTAAAGTCGAAAAACTCTCGGTTGTTATTGCCTAGGTTCTTGAAAAAATTAGTATCTTTAGCAACATTGGAGAAAATTCACATCAGATAGAGTATACATTTTATTTGTTTTAACAAGTAAAAACTTGACTTCTAATTCTTGTTGTCTTTTGATCTTGTCTAAACATTCCCAACACATATTAAAATATTGTATATACGAGGGAAAGTTAAAAAGTATAGGCAAATTGTTATTTCCCTCCGATTACATGTATGGCATCACTGATTGTTTTGCTATAACTCATAACGTTTATCAGCAGTTCATTAAAAGTGTTATTTCCTTGTTAGCTCGTTGTGTTTGTGTTTAATAGACTGTGTGAAATGAGTTCTCCTTTGTCTAATTGCAACAAGGAAAAATGCAAGCAGTGATACGTTTCCTCAATTCAGAAGTTGTGAAACCAACAGAGGTTATTCGTTGAATGCAGCAACAAGAAGGGGTTGTTTAGGTGGAGGCAAGCTTTACGAATGGATTGATCGCTTGAAAAGTCGTAGGATTTCTCTGTGCGATGAACAACGGCCTCAAAGAATTAGGCTTCAAAGACTAATGGCAATATTGAAGCGGTTAATCAAATGATTTTCGATAATCGACGAATTAAAATTGTTGAAATTACAAGTGAGATAATGTGAGTCGTGACTCAGCATATTCAATCATTCTTGATTCTATAAACTTTCAAAAAGTCTGTGCTCGCTGGGTTCCACGTCAAGTGACCAACATCCACAAAGACAATCGTTTGAAAATATCACAGAAGCCTTTGGAACGTTATGAAAAAGTAGAAGACTCATATCTTAATTAAGCGAATAATAACCGTTAATGAAAAATGATGGGTCCATCATTTTGAACCAGATAGTAAACGACAAAGTTTGTAGTGGAAACATCCTCCATCTCCCACAGCAAAAAAGGTCAGAACTCAGATGTCTGCAGGATAGGTTATGATCTCGATATTCTGGGATAAAGAAGGTCCAATTTTTGTTGACAATAAATAGTGACAGCTACCGTAAGCTAGTGCGTTTATTGAAGCCAATTATCAAATCCAAAAAAAATCAAGCAATAAAAAAAAAAAAAAAGAAAGTGGTAAATTTACAATAGTCATGATTTTACTTCACGATAACGCTCTAACCGATACGGCCAAAAACACAGTCTTGTGACTTCACCCTTCATATACTACGGCCCTGGCTCCAAGCGATTTTCATCTTTTTGGCCCGTTAAAAGAACAGTTGCGAGGGACTCAACTTCGATCTGATGAAAAGGCCATTGAAGCGGTGCAAAATATTCTGAACACGAGACCAGACAGTCATCTTATTCCAAGAAGAAATGAAAATTCTCGTTAAAAGATGGACTAAGTGCAGAGAAGTAGAATAGGATTATGTTGAAAAGTAAAGCTACTATTATTTATGTAAGCACAATAAAAATGTAGATACTGTATTTTCAATTTCACTATAATTATTTATTTAACCTGATAGATAAATAGCAAATTTTGATACTTCCCTTGAGTTGAAATTTGAAAAGAGGACACAGACCATACAGATTTAAACCTGATGGTATAAGACAGAAATGTAAATGTGTGTAATTATTAAAAAATATTGTAATAATAATAAAATTAATAATAAGGAGTAGATCGATACCCCATTTATTAAGTGAGAGTTTTGTGTACGACTTCCTTGACACTATTTTATTCAAATTTTACTGCCGCTGTCATTATGAACAATTTTCATTATCTTTTAAAAATGTTTGAGAACAATGAGAAAACAAAGTTTATAATTAACTGTTAATAACTACAATACAAATTGAATTATAAATTGTAGTTTTAAAGACTATTTATTAATGAAGTTTTAATTTAAATATGTGAAATATTACATTTGTAATTGTTGATAAAATTGCTGTATCATCTTTAAATTGAATTACCCATTAAAAAATAAAATAAAATAAAAAATAACAGTGGTAGTATTTGCAATGCCTTTAAACAATTGACTCCCAAAATAATACTGCATGCAATTTTTCATCATCTTATTGATAGTATTATGAACAGGTTAAATCATATACAACCCAGAAGCTAGATACAGTATTTAATATTTTTAAATCCGCTGTCTTTGTATCGTCCTTGAAAACAAAATTTAGATAATTTCTATTAAACAATACTGAAATTACTATAACATATGTTTTAATTGTCATTTAGGGTAATATTTATTATTATTACATGTTAAATATTTTCTTAGTAGAAGATTATAAATGTGTTGGTTATTTAAACACTGCGGTCATACTATAAGCCTTAATGCCTAAACAAATAGAATTAAGTACATAAGCTAAGATTAACTGGAGGCAAAGGTAGTGGGGGACAACCACTATAAAAGGACCAGTGGTTAGCTCCAGAGAGTCAGTCTTTCCAGGTTTCCATCCGAGCAGTCTATCGTAGATCAAATCTCTTCAGGTTTGGGAGGGTGGTGAGCTCCCTCTGGGACCTCCCTTTATCCCCATCAGATACTGGAGTGTGTTGAGCTTCTGCTGCGACATCTCTTTCCCCTCAGGTTTGGGATCGTGTTGAGCTCCGTTTGAGTCCTCCATCTATCCCCTCAGATACTGGAGTGTGTTGAGCTCCGTTTGAGTCCTCCCTTTATCCCCTGAGGTACGGGAGCGTGGTGAGCTCCCTCTGAGGCCCAACCATTAACCGAAGGCCGGAAGATGTACCTAGCTGTTAAGACTATTGTAAGACTATGATCGTACGAGACCGGAATATGTATCTTTAAGAGACAATAAAATATTTGTAACCGATAAAGTACTGATTATTTGGCACCCGAAACTTGGCATTTACTTCTCCAACGAAAAAAATCCTGTGCATATTGACATCCTTTGGAAAGAAGCGTTACACATAATATTGTATTTTTTTAAACCACTTAAATTAGATTAACATTAAACTCTCAATGATCTTGTATAGGTAATTATATATACGTAATTCTTCATTTAGTAATCAATGGATCTTATACTTAAAACAAACTTATTATTATTAATTGTTTCATATATATATATATATATTTTTTTTTTCCTTTTTGCTTTACAATCGAAATAAGTGAATTAGCATTTCATGATTAATTTATAATTTCGAAAAATTTTATAGAATTTTATATACGAGTGTAATACAGGATATGTTAAAAACCTCTCACAAAGACACCTCGTCTGAGGATGAGGATAAAAACCAATCAGACAACAAAACAAAATAATACTTAATCATAATAACAGTATAAAAAAAATACATAGAGACACATACATATCTGTGTTTGTATATTTACACACAATTACTCAACCATTGGTATTATCTAG